>CAAKHC010018726.1:44825-90840 GCA_901007825.1 Macroramphosus scolopax
TTTTTGCCCCCCCCCCCCCCCCCCGAAAAACAGATTGAACTATTGAAGTATCTTTTTTTTTTTTGTTTACAAAAATACCTATGATGTGGGGTTCACATCTAAAAGGTTGTTCCCCTAACCAAACCATTATGTGTGAATATGATACTTGTTGGTGGTACAAGCTATAGAGTTTGGTTAAACCTGAATGAACAAGGCTGATGTGAACACACCCTAAACGTGTTTTGTTGTACTTTTGTTTGTTTTGTTTATTTCCAACATTAACAATAGATTTTCTTTTTAAATTGAGTACTGGATTGAGGTTGACTGAGACATTAAAGAACATCAGCCTATGCATGTACAGTATCTTGTCCTTCAAACATTTTAACATAAGACTACACAATGGTAGTCTTTATCCACAAATGTTTTGTAAATCTTCAACTGCCCGACAAAATGCTTTTAAGTCCCACACAAACTCACCCGCGCACCAACACACAAACATAATCACTGATGCCATTCGAGCTATAGAGAGTTCCAAGAAGAAATGTCAAAAGAATCCAATGTGAAATCTAAACTTTTGGGAGGCTTCCACCTTCATAAAAAACTGATTTTAGTGTCTGTCAGACCTTAAGGTAGCAGTCTTCTTTGTAATTTGTAGACATTATTGAGCCATCATTAATGAGTAACACACTGAAACAGGAACATTAGTAACATTATATGGCACAAAAGTGGCTCTGGACCAGAAACAAAATCAACGGAATAGGATACACCTGAGCACTATAGTTGGTTGCTTGGTGAATGTATGGCTAATTAAGTTTAGAGTTAATTTACCTGTGATAACTAGTTTTTGTGACATCTGATTGATTAACAGTATGTCAAATTGAGTTTGTCAAAACTGTTGGCCTTGGACATTTTCTATAGAAAATCTTAATACTAATACCTCATACACTTACTATGGAAACATATGATCATCCTACAACTCAACATTGTCAACATTGTAAAGTGCAATTATTGACTTTGTGTGTGGTGAGTAACATTTAAACGTGCTTATGAAAGCTCCCTCTATGTAGTTCTGTATGTAAATAGTAGTTCTTAAGTAAAATAGTATATTGAGATTAAGGGTTTAATCATCTTTTATGACACTTTTATGACACTTTTATGAGCATTTCGAAATACAGAGATTCAATTTGGTTTAGGCGATGATGCCTCGGAGTCACTTCCATTTAAAAAAAAACTGTCATTTGAACATAATTTTGGGAGCAAGAGATAACAGTAAAGAAAAAATAATGGCTGACAAATTCGGGGGATGATGAAGGAAAATAATTCATTAAAAGAAATGAATCGTTTTAATTGGCCTGGGATGATGTTAAACAAACCCGGACTCTCAGGAGTTGTTTGCTTCCTTTCCGGTCTCTGCTCCCTACTGAAATTCCGACCTGTTCTACCTGTTGTTCCAACTGGTTGTCGGGAATTTGGATGGGTATGCTCCATGCACACACACGCAAAACCGAACCAGGTAGGGTAATGTTATACCTTGGGTCATTGGTCCATGTAGTCACATGTCCCGGCTCCTCCACTCACGTGTTACCATTCTGTTCACTCCACCTCTGGAGGTGCACACCGGGCGGTGACGCGCGGGCGGCGGCGAGTGTCAGGTGTCTTCAGGGCTTCATCAAAGGAGAGACCACGGAAGTTCGCGCAGGTAAGACAGGACTCAAAGGTAGTATGAAATTGTAAAATTGCAAAAGTAAGTTACAGTTTGCTCTAATTTGACTAAGTCTGATTTTTACAATTAAGCCCGTGCGTAGTCCCATTTCGAGCTCACTTTTCTAGTTCAGTCCAGGACAGGAGTTTGGTGGATTCAGGCTCTCTGCCAGGATCCATTTTTCTACCGAGAGCTAACAGTGTCGTACACCTGTAATTAAAGTTCTTTAAATGACCTCAGGTCGGCCAATCTTAAACAAGTCAACAATATGTATTTAACCACCCCTGTAGGCGACTGATTATCCTTTTTAAACTGAATTTTACATGTAAAGCGGACTTTGTGCTTTCGTTTTTGGATTACAACATTGGTCAGGCATGTGTTGTGCAACACACACGACTCCTTACTTATCAGCCCTACTCTATCCTGCTCTGTATGGTTATTTGTTGTTAAGGAAAACTTTGCCTAAAGTGAGGGTTAAAGGCCACTATCCACCTTGATAAGGTGAGTGATAAAGATCGTAGTAACTGCTGGTTAAAAGATCTTTACTCATATAGCCAGTAATGGTTTTAACACTCAACTCCCTGTGTCCATTCTTCCGAAGCTTAATGTCAGGATTTGTTGAAAATGAATAGCGAATATAATATTATAATTTTATAATAATATATATAATTGTATCATATTGCAGTCTTTAGTAGGCCTGGATGAGATACAAACAAAATCATGTTGCGAGTAATTTGACAGATATTGCGTTTGTGAATAACTCGTGATTTTACAATTTTAAAATAATGATGATATGATTATCGCAGGGGTTTGATCTGGACAATATGATTTGTAGGCCGGGGCGTCTCTGTCGCACCTATAGACATGTAATATGGATAGATGCCATATCAGCTCTTCAAAAATGAAGCCAAAAGATGTAAATTGCCCCCTTGTGATCCAATCAATCCAAAGGTCATCCAGGGGTTATGGATGACTGTTGGTGTAAACACTGGAACTATGCCAGTGTGAAATGGAAGATTTAGTGCTTGAAGCTCCCCCTTGGCAGTTCATTACTATTACATTTCTACTAGAAAGTGAAATGTGTGGAATATTCATATGGAATATTCTGCTGTTTTAATCGGTTAACATTTGCTCTTTAAACAGTCATCAGATTTCAAAACCAGATGGTGTTATAGTGAGTCAGAATCTTAAGCATTAGTTTTCATTGTTTTCATACACAGGAGAAGCTTACAATGGTCACACCTGGTTCTTTATTAAAATCAGAAACAAAACCTGTTGTCTGATGTTTTTTCAGACTCAGTTACATGTTATGTATAGTGCATTAAACTGCAACACACGTTATTTGATGGCACCCTTCCCTTAGGGTAGGTCTGGACTGTATCTTATACAGAAACCCAACGATTTCCCCATGAGCATAACTGGGCGACAGTGACAAGCCAATAGCCCACCCTTCCATTATAATGCAACTCCTCAACTGAAACAATAACATATGTCTGGGTGCATTTGATAAATTATTAGAAATATGGTCCATGTTAATGATTTCCTGAGAAATAAATAACCACTGAAACATGCCCCCATAACACTACACGTTAACATTTAGTCACTTCCCAGATGTTGCTGTGCACTGCTAAAATTTAGATGTCACAACCACGTCATCTGACCATCCACCATGACTGTGCTGTGACTTCAGCTAAATTTCCACATAGTTGAAATTTACAGGGAAAGATAGAAGCAACAGATTCTATTACTAATGCGCAGCTATTTCAAGGATGCAAGCTTCAATGTGGAAAAAGCGTCCTGCTCTGTCTAACTGCTGTAGATGCAGTAAAGGTGTGTATCAATTGCGAAGCTTTGGAAAGTCCCTAGGGTTGATCCAGAAAGTGGCTGTGTTGTTGTTTCGAATGACTGGAGGTGCAGCGACAGCTTTTACAGTGAGCCTCCGTTGGGAGTTCCACTCAGGAGTGGCAAGTTTTGGATTTAGTGTGATCTTAATGGCAGACGGGCATTCACCTCCGCCATAACTGATGTAAATAAATTAAGCTTTTTGCTGTGTTATACGGATCGACAGAACATTACCTCCCCTGGCGGAGGTCATTAATAGCCAGTGTAAACCAACTTGCCCATCAGGCCTCAAAACCTGTAAAACAGTTGACAACCAAAGCTTAACAGAGACTTAATTAAGCACTTTAGCACTGGATCAGGATCACTTCATATAATTTATGTTTTTCCTTTTTAATGCACTAAAGAAGGGATTCATACCAAGACATTAGAGTGGTCTGTACCACTACACCCTCTAACAGTGTCATCAACTTCCTGCTGCACCTATTTCATATGGGTTTGTCAGAGTAAAGTTAAAGAATAACTCTGTGTGTGCGTTGTACAGTGCAGTTAAAGGCCTTCTGTAAGTTATTCACGTTCAGAAACCACCAGCTTAGCCATTAGCAATATATCTCTTGCAACCAATCAGCATAAACTGAAGTGCAAGTTTGAACCTGTTGACTACACAGTTGAGTTTGTAAATTACACAATATGTTTGTATGTTTGCATGCACAACTGTATAAGTGCATAAAGGACATGAGCATGCACTCTTTGGCATGCATGCTAGGTAGAAGGCGAGTGTCTAGACGTGAGCTGATGGTAAGCATGTTATAAGTCTACGTGTCAGTGATAGCAGATAGTTTTCTATGTACAGAAGTTAGTACACATGCAGATTAGTTTCAATATACAGTCAGGGGATGGTTAATGGACTCGTGTTTTGTGTTCCCCTGCTGAGGGTCCAGTTTGAGTAGAAGTCTGGCTCGTGATGTAGATAATGTGGTAATACACTGTGCCTGTATTGTGTTTGTGTTTCAGGAACTCAGGTAGTTGCCAAAAATGGAAAGTGGTCCATTCAGTCGACGGTCCTGGGCGACACAGTCGTTGCGTGTCACTGCAAGGGAGTTGTCAATCAGTGGCCGAGGGAAGAACAATGCCATTGCTGAACGCTTCTCCAAGTGAGTACCAGCATGATTTCAGTAATATTTGTTCGTTTCTTCTTGTAAAGTTGTATACAAGAAAAAAATGTATATAGATATTAATAACTGATATACAAAAACAGAATATTTAAAAATGTTGAGGCACTAAACATCCTTCAGACGTACTTGTTAATGTTAAAAATACCTTGGATAGAATACAGGTTTTATTTAGGTACCATTAGTTATTCTGAGTTCATCTGTCCATTTCATTTCTACACCCAGAAGTTTAACGAGTTTCACCTAAACCTTTTCAGATACCAGAAAGCTGCTGAGGAGTCGAGTGCAGAGAAGAAGAAAGCAGTAAGTCTGGATTGTTAACAGGATTCTATAGAGATTTTAAGTGAACTGGGAGTGCACTGTGCCCATGTAGCTATATGACAGACAAATGGACACACACCCAAACCATGCCACAAAATTTCTTGTCCTGGCTTATCTCTCATTGGCCATTTGTTGTGATGGGCCGGCTATCAAACTTATAATCCTGCTGCAGTCAGTAATCCCCTTGCAATGGTCTTAGTGCTTCCAACTGTACGTTAGCTCCTTTGTCTGCGTCAAAGTCTGATAAACAAACTGGACTAATATTAAATGGATAACTGATCTGCTAATATGAAGAAACTCAAGGTAACGTTGCTGCAGGTTTGCTGTGTGTGACGTTAGTTAGTGTGAGGCAGCTGTGAGAAAAGCTCGTTGGGTTCCTGAGTCTGTGTTTAATGAGCTGGCTGATAATAACACTGACGTGACGGCTTTGTTGTGTTCACACCAGGTGAGGCATGATGTTGATGACTATGTATTTCCTGCTTTTCTAACTTCAATTCAGAGTTTATGCTTTGAAGCAAACTTATGTCAAATGAAGCCAGTTCAAGTCCTGGTCATTTTTATACAAATATATATTTCTGTGTGATTTATCGTAGTTTATAATGAACTAACAGGAAATTGTGTGTGTGTGTCAGCTGTGAGCAGAACTGTAGTAAAAGTATTATATGATAACACTGGTGTCCTGATGTAGCGGCCCCTTATTTGAATGAACAGTGTTAAAGACCATCTGTCTAGTGTGTGTGTGTTTGTGTACATCAGACATACCTCATGTTGTGGGGACATAATTCTGTTTACACACACACACACTGTGGGGACTTGCCTTCCCTTTGGTGACAAAAAGCAAGCAACCATTAAACAAATGATTACATTTTATGGGTTTGGCGAGTAGTGATTAGAGTTATATTACTATTGCAATACTGCAATATTGCAATACTCCAGAATACACCCAAGCTACTGTTCATTTATGGAATATACAATTGTGATTAGTCAGTTGATAACCCGTCCTGTTATCACTTATTCTAAGATTTTGTCTAGCCAGCTAACTTGAACATATGCTGGATATGTTGAACATGCTTCGTGATACAGGTCTCAGAACGTTTGGTATCTCAAGGACAGTTCATGTAGTTACTGTGTTTCCAGCGACTAGACACTGAGTCTATTCAGACCTGGTTATCATCCGTTCCCTTTTACCCAGTTCCCTGAATCCAAGAGAGGGTTGTGATGCAGTGGTCAGGTCTGCGTCCATGATCAGACTATATTCAAGTCATTTTTATCCACGAGTGCGCAGTAAACAAAGAGTTAAGTTTCTGTGAATGTATCATTTCCTGCTCCAGCTTCCTGGGTTTTCTGACTGTCTCTGTCCTGGTGTAAAAGGGGGTTGGACTAACTCTTACGAGCATATTTTGTCTAGTGGCTCTCCGCCTCTGTCTGTCAGCACACTGATCTGTAGAAGAGGACCAACCAAAGAAGTTTAACTTTCCTTGCTGCATATTTGTTCTGACATCTCACCCGGCCTCTCCATCGCATTCACAAAGGTTTATATTTTTTGTTCTTGCTTAAATCTGGAAAATGTTGTCATTGTCCAGTTCTGTCCGCTCACCCTGGACTCGACTCACAAAGGCAGTAATTGTGTCCGTTTTTTTTTTTAGTCCATTTCGGTGTCCCTTGTGTTCAGTCCTTGAATGTTCTTTCTTTTTGTCCCTCTTTTTTCTTTTTTTGTCTGTTTGAGCACGTTGATAGTTTAATTAAATTGTATCAGATTTATTAGTTGATGCAATAACATGCTCTGGTAGTTTAGAGTGACTGTATGTTTTACAGCTACAACGATGAGAATGATTAAATCTTATCGTCTCTAAAATAAGTCGGCAATTAATTTTCTTTTTTTTTTATATATATATATATATATATATATATTTTCGTTATAATATAGTAGTGTGTTAATGTCCCCGACTGACCTGAACACGACGAGTCAGCTTGCCTACAAAAGCACACATTGTTTGCGAAGATTTATTAGCTGATTTGTTAACTTCTATGAGGGTGATTTACACGCATGTCCACGTCCTCTTTCTTCCACTTGTCATTCCTCTTTTATGATTGAGGAAGTTTCTGCAGGTCACACAGCAGCAGCAGTGTGCCTCCTGTTGTTCTGTTGTGCTGTTTGCGGCTCAGTTTTCTTCCCATGAATGGCAGAGTGGTGAAAAGAGTACTCCCTTAGTGTTTTGGGGAAAGGTAAAGTTGTCATGTGGAATGCGGCTGAAATTGCCTGCATGCTCAGCCATGCTCTCTCCATGTTAAGCTGGAAAAAAGTCTATTTCCTGGACCAGCTTTCCAGTTAATCTGCCAGTAAAGCCAAGGGCAGATTCCGTTTTTGTTGTTGCCTGTTTGAGAATCATCTTGTAATAGTCTGCACACACAGAATGACATCATCCCCACAAGAATACACTGTATGTTCCTGCTTTTTGTCCTTTTTAAATTTCACAGTTTATCTCTTCTCTTCTTCTTCAGTCTCCAGAGAGTGCGTCGCCATCCCTGCGATCAAGCAACCTGAGTGCTCTGAAGAAGCGCTGGGAGCAGGCTGGGAACCTGGATCAGAACAAGCCTTCCTCCACCCCGTCTCCTGTATACTCCAGCTCTCGCTGTGCACCTTCGGCCAAAGCCAAACCTCCTCCTATCAGTGAGCACCCCCCTCTGTTGAAGAGCCAGGGTCTGCTGCCCATTCAGGAAGGCCAACCTCCAGCCAGTGGTGTCCAGCAGCCCTCAGCAGCTGCAGAAGTTGAAGAACAGAGAGGGATGGACAGGGATGAGCTGAAACACAGTGAAAGACCCGAAGAGCAAGTCCCAACTAGTCCGCGGGCGTCCTTTGAAAAACCCAGAGTGCCACTAAACAACCTGAAGATGAAGTTTGAGAAATCAGAAGACTCCACAGCAAAGGTGAAAACGTAGCTCTTTGTAATCATTGTTTTTATCTCATTATGTTAAATACATCACATTAAAAAGCGGTTACAGACACATTCAGAGTAGAAGAACATCACTTTCTGCTATGGAAACCTCTCCTGTTACATTTCAGACAGTATTGAGCCCTCGAGGCGGCGCTGAGACGTGCTGTTATTACAGTTCCCACAACACTTCCATATCACGCTCCAACTTACAATCATTTTAATGATCAGTAAGTAGATAATCCTATTGAAATACTGTCATGCAGAAGATGATATTTCAAATTCCTTAAAGGTTTGTGTGAAGACATAAGAGGTCGTGTTTGTTTGCATGAACGAGGCCTCGCCTTTACTGCATCTACTGGCCATGTGTCTCAGTATCTGTCAGTCAGTCCCCACAGTGCTGACGGGAGGATTCCTCAAGTCATGTCAGATGTTCTTGTGTATTTTTGAATCTGGCAAAGGTTTGTTGCATAACCTGAAATTATGGTGTCCTGACTGTAATGTTTTTCATCTCGAAGGGAAATCGTCTTTGCAACGACTCTGCATTCCGTTTTGTTCTTCCTTGATTTCTCCGTCTTTCCACTACTCATTTCTGTAGACCTCGTCTCTGTCCCTCCCCGTCTCCACTCAAAAACAACAAGCACTCTTCTCCTCACCTTCCATAACAGAAGAATGTAGGAACATTCCTCACCCAGGGCTGTTTCCTTCTCCAGACCACCTTCATCTCACTTTTCTAGCCTCAGTTTGTGTTCCCCTTTTTCCAACCGCCCTGTCATTTAGCATTACTGTCATTTTTGTGACGTGGTTCACCAGTTCCAGGCATTTTAATCAAATAGAAATACTAAGTTGTATAGCAGGCGTTATTACATCACTACTACTAGAAAGACTCAGTAAGCGGAAGGTACATTTACAGGTTAGACTAGTGCAACACCGTCCGTCACCACTGCTAGCTCCTCTTCTGGTTTGGTTTATTCACTACAGAGCATCGCCTGCTGCACAGGACGGAGGTTTTGGTAAAGTTATAATTGTATGCCTGAAAGGCAGGAAGTAGGTAAAGCTTCGTGGAAGTGGCCTGTGAGTAAAGATAATGTTTCAGACAAACAAATGCAGCGAATGATTTATGTGTTGAACTTAAGTTGGGTTTAGAAACATCAGGGCTGGTGCATGAAGTTTATAAACTCGCTCTCTGTGCTCCCTCGTCTTTTCACTCCTCCAGGTTGGCAGGACGACCCTGCGCAGCACTTCATCAGAGGAAATGGACCAAAACTGTGGTAAGATTTGCTTTTAAAATCAGCCACAATTGTTAGGATCCGAACCTTTAACTTGATATCCTCCTCTCTACAGTTCTGTCAGCGTCTGACAGGTTGCGGGAGAAGAAAGCCTTGAAGGAGAAGATGGAGAAGTACCAGGCTGCTGTTTCTAAACAAGACACCAGTAACGCTGTGAGTTCATGAATAACAACAGAGTTAAAATCACTGAAAACATCCAAAATATACTCCCTCTGAAATCTATTTTCTTCTAATTCTTCTCTCGTAAAAAAGAAAAAAAAGGAAAAATTCACAAATTATAAAAAACAAAAACTTTTTTTTACACCTTTAAAGTACTACTAATGGTCTGAAATAAAGGGGCTCTCATGCACCTGTCCTCTAATGTTGCTGGATATCCATTGTTTGCTCCATTCCTCCTTCTTGAAATACTCCTTCCCACCTAATTGTTAACTATGTATAACAACCAGTGTCGTTTTCATCTTTTCTTTCACTTTGTGTGTCGTCCAGGCTCTGGGACCAGAGGTGCCGACCCCCAAAACACCCACACCTGTGAATCAGGAACACACGGCTGCGCCTGGTAAAGTCAATGGTAAGACGAGGTGGATAGAAATATCCCCGAGCTGATATTTTTGAAACATTGCACTGAACAAAGCTTCCATCTTAGATCGCTTCCTCCAGTCTCCGTAAGTTCTCTCCGTGTAGGAATCAGCCTGCCCACACGATCCCTCCTGCAGCTGAGAGGCAACATCTCTCCTTTAATGGCCTCCGTTCACTGGTTATCAGTGAAGAAAAGAATTGATCTCAAGATGCTTTTATTTGTTTTTAAAGCACGTTCAATATCAACTAGTTTGTTTTTGAATGTCCACTTAAAGACTAGCCTGTGTGACATCAGAAATGTCAGATGGAAGAATAACTACAGGAACTTGTGCCCCCAGAACGAGTTGCAGTTTGGTTTAAGCTCTTCTCAGTTGGCCTCTGAGGTAGAAGAAACACCGATGTCTTTTGTGTTTTGTTTGTTTCAGGGCACAGCAGCGGGCCCCCCAAAGCATTGAGGGTGAGTCAGTCATCCGTGCAAACAATTGACATTCATGAAATATAAATCGCACTTCAACCTGTGTTGATGATGGATCTAAGTCACTTTGTCTTTCCAGAAGTTTTGCCCCCCGGCGAGGGAGACGTGCATCGCTTGTCTGAAGACAGTGTACCCACTGGAGAGACTTGTGGCTTACCAGCACGTCTACCACAAAAGCTGCTTCCGCTGTGTTCACTGCAGCACAAAGCTCAGGTTAGTCTCCCGTTGCTCCGTCTATCTATCCAGCAGGAAATCTATTGCCAGCTCGTCACTGTTGAGTGGCAAATCACGGAAATTGGCCGCAGAATCAGCCGTCTTCTGCTTAAACAAAACATCTTTGCTTCTCTCCATTTCTAGCCTTGGGAACTTTGCCTCTCTGCATGGCAATGTGTACTGCAAGCCTCATTTCAGCCAGCTGTTTAAAGCGAAGGGAAATTATGATGAGGGCTTCGGTCATCGGCCTCACAAGGAGCTGTGGGAACCTCGTGCTGACGGAGAGGAAAGTGAGGAAGCGGCGAAGCCAAAAGAACAACCGGGCCCAGCGGCAGTGGTTCGTACAGCTGAGAGTATCTCAGACAAACAGCCGGCTCCAACGGAGGAAACACCTCCGCAGGTCAAGATTACAGTCCTGACTGACCTACTGGAGAAACGTGTGCAGACACCTGCGAGCGCTGCTGAGAAGCCAGTTGAAACACGCAGGCTGAGGATTGCCTGGCCTCCTCCTGCTGATGAAGAAAACACTGGGACAGGAGCGCTTAGTCCAGTCACAGAGGGAGTTACTTCAGGCCGACCCTGGAGAGCCAAGTGGCCCCCAGGGGACGAGGTACCACCATCATCATCCTCATCATCATTCCAGAGCTCTGAGCGGGCTGAACTGAAGAGCCTGAGGAGAAGCTCCTCTCTGAAGGAGCGCAGTAGACCTTTTACAATCGCAGTTAGATCCAACCCGACCACCAATCTGGGACCCAGGGAGCCTCGTCGCCCTCTCAAGTCCCTGACGGAATGGAGAACATCCCTGGAGGAAAAAAACTCATCGGAAGACAAGCCCGTGGAAAATAAAGTAGAGCTGCAGGTGGTGAAACAGCAGGAAGAGAAGCAAATTCCACCTCAGATAGCAGCTGAAGCTGAAGCAGATAAAATCATCGTAGAGGAGAATGTGGAGACTCAGCCTGAGGTACAGCAAGACAAAGACCAACCAGCACGGAGAGGTAATGCAGAATCCGACCAGTTGGCGGTGAAAGAGGGCTCTCTCAGAAGCAACTCTCCAGATCTCTCAGCATCCCCGTCTCCACCTCTGCAGCCCAAACAGAATCACACTTCCCGTGAAGAGGGCTTCTGGGAAGATGACAAAGATGAAAGTGATCCTGAGGAGCTGAGCGCAGAGGATATGATCAAGAGGAACCGCTACTATGAGGACGACTCTGACTCATAACATGTCATATTGTCACTTCCATCCACCATATAACACTTTAACAGTTTAGTTTCCTTTTGGTTTAATCTTAGCTTTGCCAGATTTTATTCTTACAGAAGTAATGCAAACAAGTTTAACAGGTTGTGTATGTGATATATGTTGCAATAGCTGCCTTCAATTTCTTAAGTACAACTGTTAGATTTCTTTTTACATTTTAATTCCACACTGTAAAATGTCTAATATAGCTTTTCATATGAGTCTTGATTATAGTAGAAGGTTGGTTTCTATTAAATCCATTGATTGCATCTCATCTTTTACATATTGTATATATACATCACGTCTGGCATTTTAATTGAAGCTCATGTTTCCAAACATATATCACGTACCAGTAGCAGCCTGCACCAACCAACAACCAGACGTTGGCCCATTGAGAGTGCAGAATAGACCTTCATACTGTATGTTACGATGGCAACAGGTCACAGCACTGGAAGATATGTTTTGGAAACAAGTGCACTTCATAGTTCATTTTGTTTTATATCACCTCAATTTGAATAAGAGGGAACAACAAATACAAAACAACACAAGTAAAAATTCTCTGGGTTACAGGTCTCATCCTTACTGATGGATTCTGATATCATCAGAATCTGTGTTTATTTCTGGTGCATTTTTATTGTAACTCTTCAGTTGAGACACTTTCTGCTTTGACAAAAACATGGAACTATTTCAGACACAGCAAAGAAACAAGTTGTTATTAAACTTCTGCCTTTCCTCAACACCTTAATAATCATAATTACAAGTAAAATTATATATTTAACTTCACATCCAGACCAGTCAGTGCACAACAACACAATCTGGGCTCTCTGGTTTCCTAAAATACTGCTGGAGCTGCAAGGGAAAACTTTGTTGCAAACTACTAAAAATTTAGTGGCCACAAATGAATAACACATGTGAACGAGGTCACTAACTTGTGGCCATTAGTAGGTGTTGCCGTGTGTTGCATATATGAAGTGGTCGTCATATACTATCCAATGGGAGTCCCCACTGATTCTGTCAAGGAGGTGGGACATTTGAAAAGCCTTTGGGGATGACAAGGTCAATGTTTCTACTGATGGATTGTCAGTCTCATATTCCACTGAACATCATCATGTTTGGCCTTCTGTATTTATTTACTTTGTCTACATTACATTGTATTCACATTATTTTTAAGTGCCACAGAACATGTTTGCATAAGATGTTGAATACTGTCTGTATCGAGACGTTGACCTGTACAATCAAAGCTGTTGAAACACATTAAAATGTATGAATGAGGACAATCAGCTCAAAGTTGATACTCTTTCTGTATGTGGAGGAACAGGCAGTCATGTTAACCCTGAATAAGAAGAGAAACCCACTCTTAAAATCTTTATAATCAATCTCATCTGCTGCAGAGAAATTTATTACAACTTTACAGTTTTGCTCTTTCTGAAGATCCTGAAGAGCAGACCGATTTATAAAACAGTGTTTACTGTGCACTTATCTGAAGAACCGGATTCCTAATATGCATATATATAAAACTTTTTCACACTGATGAACCAAAATGATGTATACTTAAAAATAAACAGGCAAAAATACAGTCACAGAACACATCTAATGACTTTTGTTTTCACCCCAGTCGAGTGTGGATCACATATTCATCATGAATAATTACATTAACATGTTGACCTGCATTTAAAGCAAACAGGCAGCACACAATGTTAAACTTCTCTTGACAAAAACAGACAAGGACGAAAAAGTTGTTAAAATAAAAAGAAATCATTTTTATTTTTTGGACTTCTTTCTGGCATGTAATATGTGATCGCTGTGAGTACAAAGTGACAGGATTGGAGAAAAGGTAGATTAACACGTGCATGAGACCTGGACTGGAAGAGACTGAATGATCCCAGTTACATGATTATTGCACACAATGTAAACCTAGGTATGGAAACGAAGTGTGAAGCTGAAGACCTTTCTACTAAGATGATTAACCCACTGTGATTAGAAAAACTGCACGATTATAGAAAAACAGCCAAAAACAAAGAGCACAGACATGAACAGACCCAGTTACAGTAAGCACAGTGTCCTAACATGGGCCCTTCATGGCTGCAGTTGATCCGTCTGCTATTTCTAACACCTTCAGTGATCCTTGTACCAGCTGTGTCACCCAATAATGGACCCAAACGTATTCACAAAGGAACTTTGACCATTAGGTCAAATGTCTTGATACAGTTTTACATTATTTGAAGTCGACTTACTAAAGCGATGAAGATTCCTGAATCCTGGTTATGGCTTCTTATCTTTAGAAAAATAATCTTTAAGTTGTAGTTGTTAGCATCAGCGAACAGCCTGTCATGTTTTAGGAATTACTCACAGCTTTTAATATAATGCAATGAGCAGATACAGTAATAGTGAAAGGCAGGTGATGTGGGTACAGGCGGTTTACCAGGATTTATTGTAGAAGATTGCGAAGGCTGTAGAATGTGTGTGACACTTGAGGCGTACAGCGTTTGCATATACAGACACACTAGTGTCACAGGCTTAAGTGAATAAAAACAAAGTGTCCTTATGGATCTAAATTTTGAACAAGGTGGAACAAAAAAAAAAGATGAAAAATTAAGGTTTTGGCAAATGATGTGGTTTAATTTGGCACAGGAATCATCTCAAATTGGATTTGTCAACAAGGATGGCGGCCGATCCGACATGGGTGGCTCACTGGAGTTACATACGCAGGAAAAAAGTCAATTTTGGTGTCATAAAAAGAACAATCCTTTACTACTAGCTAAACTAATCATTGACAGGTACATCTGGAGGGAGACTGTTAACATTTTCTGCTGTCATCTATAAAGTAATAACAGAAATAAAAAAATGCATTAGAGGCAATGAACAGCTTCACGAGAAAATCACAGAAAATGATCTTAGATAAATAAAAGGCAATCAATTTGATATTCAAGTGTACCTGAGAGAGCAGCAAATCTTATTTATGGCTTCATTTTAACATTCATTTCTTTACTAAAATATGTTGAACTAGAACAGATTTACAACAATTAGTCAGTAATTATCCTTTAACTGAAAAGGTTCAATACTCAGGAGACTTTCTCCTCAGTTTTTCCCTTTTTCGAGCCCTTTTGTATCAAGTTCCTTGAATAACCTCATAATCCACAGACAATACAAACAATATAGCAACATCCTATGTGTCGGTCTCATAAAGCTCAATTTATCAAAAGGCTGCATGAAGATTGTCAGCGCTTGCATTAACATGGCAAATAGTTGTGTTGTTGGTGTGTTGAGAGGCAAACTGTCACATGCATGAACTGCATGTGGCTGCATCCGTCTCCTTACTGGAAGAAAAGCAAGGAGACATAAAAAGATGGACTGATGTGTTCTCCTCTTCAACTCCACATCAGCTTGAGGTATTTCTCTGTCTTGCTTTTGGTAACTGTTGTTTTAAATGATTATCATCTGCACATTTCTTTAGTTTCAAACCATTGATTTCAACAATTAGGTTAAAATAATAACTAATTCAGCTGATCAATAAAACAATTTGACATTTTGAAATTGCTTACTCCTACATAGCAGTAAAAGTCTGAATGTTGCTTTGGATTTAATTCAAACTAAATTATTTCATTTAAATATCCCAGATGCACATGACTCGCACGGTTGCTACAGGATGTGACTCTCACCACTGAGTGTCAGTAATACACCATCAGTAGGAGGAAGTACAGCGGGACCAGTCCTCTGTGCTGAGCTGCAGGCTGTCAGAGCGGCGCTACATATCTGCTTTCATATATCTTTGCTCATGTTCCTGTTAAGAGGACAGACTGCGTCTCGACATTCAATATATAATATTCCTGTGAGACCCTCTACTGGTCAAACTATTTCTTGTCAATCCACTTCATCATAAAAGACCTTTTGGAGGGATACAAACATTATTTTGATAATTCTTTATATAAATGCTTCAGTCAGCATGTGTAATCAGTCGATCTGCGTGGGTCACAGTTACATCCTTCACTGTCGTGACTTTTCACGCAGCATGTTGGAGCCAGTAAAAGACCTATAATGTAATTGTTTTACCGCAAATTAACCGCTTCAAAATCATTTAGATTATCTAGATTTTGACTTGTTATAGGGAGAATGGCGTCTATTTCATTGCCACTCTGCGCTCCGGATGACTGTTTCTGCACTTTGTAACTTGGGGTGTAATTACCACTTGCGCCAGCAGAGGTCTCTGCTGCTCAGCAAAAGCTACATAGTGGTTGCTTTAATGTGGAGGTCTTATTGAAACCAGTAGGTCTCGGAGCTCAATCATTCCTCCTTGTTCTCTTTTGATTTCTGCTGCTCAGCCACTGAGTGGGTGCAGGTCCACTCGGACCTTCTCCCCAGTGCTCATCATGCCAATTGTTGGGTAGAAGCCTCCCAATGGTAACGCCAATTGCCTTCGGCCCACCACCTTTCCATTTCGGGTGAAGAACACCTGCTCAACCACAAGGGGACAAGAAAGACATCATCAGGATGCTTGCACTGAAGGTTCCTGGTTCCTTTACTTTGACAGCATCTCACCGTGACCTTCGTTCCTTCCAAATCTTCCCCCTCATCTTCATCATCATTGCCAGCATACAAGTCGTTCTGGACTTCACTGGGCTTTGGAAAGACTTCGAGGTCCCAGTCATCTACATCATCTAAACACACCCAGGAAGAGACAGTTAGAGGATGGGCATCTTCTTCTACAGTTTTCAGAACACATTGTAACGGTGTTCACCTCCACTGTCAAGGCTGTAGTCACGTGGAAACATGATCCCACAGCCCATAATATCTCCTTCAAAGCAGCGTGGTCCAAAGGCGTCCCCGACCCCGCTGCCCTGGAACAACTTCCCATCATCTGCAAAGACCGACAGGGAAGATTTTTATACAGTTACAATACAAGAGTGAGTCAACTTTCAACCGTCCAATGTGACGGCCATCACCGATAAAAACTAAACAATAAACTTCTTTCCACTCTTGACAGAAATGTGAGGGAGAATCCGTTGCCACTCACAATGCTACAGAGATAGTGTAACAAGGAATATTGACTCTGCCCACAGATCGTTATAATGAAAGTTCCTCTGAGAACAAATGTTCACTGAAGAGACACATGCAGGCGACACTCACCTGCATGATAAGCTATGGACCCTCTGCTCCAACCCGGATGTCTGTTTTTAGGATAGTCCTGTAGGAGGAAAGTATAACTGACATCTTAGTCCCGATTAGCACATCAGTTTTGATCTAATTGAGAATTGTGTGTATATATACGTTTCCAAGCAGTATTTCTTTCCTTCCAGAATTCTCTCCTTCTCGTCATACTTGTTTACATTACCTATTCAGGCTGCGCCCAGACTAAACAAGCAAGTTGAATGTGTCCTGCTCCTTTATCACCGGGGTTTTACATGTTTCCTACAACAATGTTTCCTGCTGAATGCAATTGCACAGCAACGCCATGGTCTTATTGTTTACACCAGAGGCCAGCTGCACACGCTGAAACTTGCCGGCTGTCATGGCAACGACAACAACGGCCATCCCCGGAAAAAATATGTGGACGAAACGAGGATGCAGAGCAGGAACAACGCAGTGAGCTGGGTCCACACAACAGAGACCGCTGAATTAGAAGAGATTTAATACCTGATCTGATCTGATCTCAGTTCAGAAAATATAAACGTTATCAAAAAATAACTATTACAAATAAAAATTATTTTTATCAGTTTAATGTAATAAATTCACAGAAAACTGTAAGTTGGAAGCAGCAGTTATCCAGACAGTTCCAGGAAACAGCTGTTTGTAATGCTGAATACATGGCTGCTGGTCCTGTCTAACTATTATATGTTGTGAAGTTTTAAGTACCCAAATCTTGATACGTGAATGACCTTGCAGGCTATGATATTCTTCCCTGAGAGAGGGAGGTGGAGGGTTGCAATCTCAAACTTCACCACTAGATGTCACCAGATCCCACACATCTTTAAATCCATGTATTATGATGGATGATGACGGAGACAAACAAGAACTGTGTGATAACATAAAATAAATCATAGAGTGACATTTGACTTCCACTGCTCGAAGACAATGAATTAAATATTAAGTGTTAACTTAAAGAGAAGCTGCCCTTGAATTTCCTTTGGGATCAATAAAGTATCTATCTATCTATCTATCTATCTATCTATCTATCTATCTATCTATCTATCTATCTATCTATGCAGATCACTAATGTGAAAGTGGAGCAATAAAAACCACCATCCTGAAGGCTTACCATAAACTTATCTGTCACCACTGGTGCAAAGATAATAAAGACAATAAGATTTTCCCATAAAATGGGTTCACCAGAAACACTTGCGTCTTTGTCCAATGTGATGAGATGATTGAGCAACTAGAAACTGTTACAGATGAGTTACCCTGAAAGAAAGAGACGCCTTTGTTTTGATTTTGGTAGCGATGCGCCTTGCAGGAGATGACGGGAGCTGGAACAAAACCTCAGGAATGACATTTGACAGATTTATAATGCCCTGTGAAACCCGCAGACGCATAGGGAAAAACAATTCCTGGAAAAGGCAAAATGGCAGAGCTCCATTTCCCGTGCCATCTGACCTGAGGGCGCAACATGCCCATGCACAGTAACAGCGGAGGTGTTAGGGAGAGATTAAAGTTAATGCAAAGTGCAACAAAGCTTATGGGCCTATAAGAGCACCATCACAGCTTGCAGTGTGAATATCAAGACGATGCTGAGGACAATGAGCCCAGGGGAGACCAGTGGCATCTGAGCCACACTACTATTCTAATCTGTTCTTTAAATGTCACAATGACTGCGTCCTCAGCAAGTATTGGCCTGTTTTCTTTTTTATATTAAACAGCATGTGCACAAAGTTCATTTTGACTCCATGCATGTATGACGAGTAAACGATCAACAGGTCTTCTCTTATCGCGGTCATCATTTCTCACGTTACCAAGCCAAACTAATTACCCTTCAACCTTAAATTGCTTTGCCCGAGGACCTCCTGCATTCCTTTAATTCTTTGGTTTCCTTCTTCTTGTGTATGATGACTAACTGTACGTAAAGAGGAAGTGAAACGAAGAGAAGAAATGAGGGACATAGATAAACAGATGTTATCATTTTATCTGATTACTTGCTTTCCTGTTCTCAACGGCATTATTCTAGTTAACGTGGTAGATCCACCCGAAAACAACCTGCTTTCTACGGAAAACCAGCCCGGAAAACCAGCCCCACTATTATACCCCCACCTACGTGGGGGTAAAATGAGACAATATTTATTCTGTTGTTAGCTTTTCCTCCTGTGGTCATCCATCACTCAGACTGGAAACAGTGAGAGAAGTGGTGCATGTGAGGGAGAGGGATGACGAGGAGCGAGAGGGGGGAAAGAGAGGTTTTCTTAACAGACATGGAGTGTGTACAGTAACACAGTGATAATGACATGAGATCATTATGGTAATGACTAAGACAAGAAGCCTCTCACCCTGCGTGCCAGCCCAAGGGCAATGTAACATTTCTCTCCAGCATCTGTGATCTCCAGCTCATAGTAGTGGAAGCGCGTATTGAGAGGCTGTAGGGCCTGAGCCAAACCCACATCCATGATGCTCTTTCCTTTACCCACATACTCCAGCAGCTGAGGAAATAACACAGGAACATGCAAGTTAGGACAGTTAAGACTAAATGGATTAACGTCCCCAAACATTTGCTGGTATGCGAATATAATGAAGAACTGATAAACACTGATTTAGGAAAAAGGGATATTGGAATGTGAGGTCTTTTTACCAATTTAGTGCTTTATTGTTGATATTTTACATTTATTTGATTTTACTTACGAATGTTGATTTAAAGAAGACACATGCAGTTCGGAACAACAAATTACTGCTTGCTTTTCCCTGCAGATTCAATCAAATCGTCTAAATTTCTTCAGCATAAAGATGGAACACGAGCTTGCTTAGGCACGGCAGGTGGTTAAACATGTTCCACGTAAGTTGCGTCAGCCGGACGGTGCACAACCTGCGGAAAAGTTCATCCAAATCATCGTAATGAGTCCAAAGTTTAACGTAAAACTAATCACTGCTCTTTGGGAGTTAGTGGAAGCCTGTGTCATTTAGCAGCGACGTGGCTGATAGAAGAGCATGTTTTATTCACACTTCAGCTTATTAGGGAAAAGATGAAAAATGGGTCGCAGCGTCACAGAGTTCTTTCTTTGCAGGCAAAATAGGGCAAGATCAGGATTCATCACCAGACAGTTTGAATACTGACAGCAATGCAACGGCAACAGCTGACTTACATATTACCAAGAACAGAGAGCATGTGTCCCTAACTTGTGCTTATTGACATGAAACCGGTACTTTACTTTATACTCAACAGTACATAATGATTTTATCTTGATACTAGAACAAAACCAAAAATATGTCAAAGAAGAAGGACGACTCATATTGTTGGATGACAAACACCAGCACAGCCGGATCCTTTCAGGGCAAGTTCACTGAATGTCATCTGGGCAACAGATTGACTCTTAATAAATAGAAGGGTTGTGTGTTCTTGGAAATGAGTTCCTAATCAGAACCGTTGGCAAAATCCAACAGAATAACATTTGAAGTTAGTGTTTGGACAAAGTCAAAGCAACGAGGCTCAAGTAATTACACACAGACACCGACCGGCCTGACACTTGCTTACTTTACTAAGTCCTCTGACACAAACAGTCCAGAGAAAAGGATCACGGCATGAATACAGTGTGAAGTGTTTGTTTGTGGGCTTTCATACGAGAGAAGGCGTAAGATGAAGAAATCAAAGGGTCGACTGTATATATGCTGATGGGATGCAGGTTATTTATTCATGCCTGGGAGAAACTCAGGTTTAGTGCACATCAGTGTCTGACACACACAAACACTGCACACTCTTTGTCTCGGCATGTGGTGTTGATTGAAAAGGAGTGGACTACCTGAGATTTACAATTTACAAACGTTTCTGATAGACTTTCATGCAGATGCGCCAATTTCTTTTTTCTTTTCTCTCAGAGTTTCAGAGATTTCTGTTAAAGTGATATTACTACAGTCAAAGCTGATTTTGATTGTTTATCGATTTTGGACTTCTGTAACTAAAGGAGCAGAAAATAAAGAGTGATGAGGAGTGGACACGTTACCTGAAAAAAGCAGCCAATCTATAATAAAGCTTTGTAAAGCTCTGGAGAGTTTTCCTCAATCAATCTGTTTCACGTTGCTGTTAATGTTTCTGGCTGGTAAACAGGCTAACAGTGAGATGAAATGTTTTGTGGCCATCCATCTTTGTGCTTCAGGACTCACCGTGCCAGTCACCTTAATGTCATGGAGGCGGCCCCAGTCTTCCTCATGGCTATCCACAATCATACCATCGTCCTCCTCCATCCCCCATTCAGCGTTCAGGTCCAGCAGCACCTCTTCCCCCAAAGAGTGCATTCCCACAGCAGGGTAGAGCGCTTCAGGGGACGCTGGGATTTCCACACTGCCGACCTGAGCACACATTCACATACTCTTCACTGTATGAATGCATTAAGTCGATTCACTCGCCGAGAGATTTTTTTCAAAAGATGAAATGGAGATGGATGGAGCACTTACTTCTTTACCATTCTTGGTGAAAAACACTGTCAGCTGTCCATCCTCAGCGTCGAGGGATATTCCACAGCCGATTCTGTCGCCTCTGCAGCATTTCGGACCGAACTGGCTCCCGACTGTGTTGCCATTATACAGCCTGCAGAAGCAGAAGTCAACGAGGCTCAACGGTCGAACGGGGAGACTGTCTGGACATCTCACACATCACGTAATATCATTTACAGAACAAAAAAAACAGGTGAAAGAATGGGACAAATATTTCCATCAAAAGTAATGAAAAGATACACAAATACAGAGCAAATAGTGTTTACCAAAAGATCGATGTATATGTTTCTTCTTTTTATTTGATCAGTTTATAATACTGTAAAGAATGACTAAGTCTTAAAAGCCTCGGTACATGCAGACTTTCCTGTGATGGCGCCAGCAATGTTTGTGTGCTGCTGCCATTGTGTGATTTTTTAAAAAGGAAGTGTTACAGTGGTGTATCGAATGCACATTAATTAATGGCACATTCAGGGGAAAGTTTTACGTAGAAGAATTTGTTCAATAAACAGGAGTGCAGACGATGATGTCAGTCACCAGGGTATCATCACATACAGTCACTGTGTAGCTACGATGACATGCGTCAAGTTCCTGAAACTTCACATTATGTATACGGACTCTTACTCATACTAAAAGTAGCAAACGCTTCTAAGAATCGACCATTAAATATGCATATATGCTCTGACAAGACGCTGCTGTGAAAAACTGTTTGACGGAAGCCTTAAGAGAGATGTTATGTTGTTATAGAAGCGTGTTATTCTGCTGCAGCAATGTCATGCATAATTCAAGAGCGCGCTCACTGTACGTATCAGTCTGAAGCAAACATACTTGCCATCATCCGCATGGAAAGCCACAGAATGCGGGAGCCAGCCCGGCTGATGGTCCAGTTTGTACACCTGGGGTACCAAACCAACCGCGATCATCCCCCTCACTCCCGTCTCGATGATGGTCACCTGCAGCAGGACACAATATCAGATAACAAGCAAAAAACAAATCGTGAAAATCTAATTTAATCTCACCAACTTAATATGGATCTTCTTTCTCCTTTAAACACGATATTTCAGACTTCAACATCGGGTTCAGAATTGCACTGAATAATGTTATTTTTCATTTTGAATTTCCTTTGGAAAAACTAGACTTTACGAGAGGCTGTTATGGCACTTCGCGAGCAAATCCTGAGCTACTCATGTCACATCGTGGCACATGGTGGGCGGTTTGACAGCATAGCCAGAACAATCTTTGTTGAGGTGGAGGAAGAGGAGGTGGAGGAAGAGAAGGTGAGCGAGAGGGAACCTGCATTTCTGGAAACTCCCAGACTCTGGAAAGAATTATATAACATGTAAAGTACTGTTTGTTATGTGGACACATAATCAGGATGTAGAGTAATCGTGTTAACATCGCTGACACTATAATTCAGTGAAAAATAATCAGTCAAAGTCATGCTTGCAACCTCTCTTTGACACTCGTACGGGCGATGTTTTTATATACTATTATATTTTGCTTTTGGGTTGGTCATGTTTTTCTTTTCGGTGTGGAATTTCAAAAAAAAAACTACACAAGGGTGACGAATCAAAGGAAAAAACAACATTAAGTGTCTCGGTAAGGTGTTGAATGCGCCTTGGCATCGATTCTACGACTCTGCAGGAGGGATGAACACCATTCTTCCAAAAGATGTTGCCTCATTTACTGTTTTGTTGGTGGTGGAGAGCGCCGTTGGGCCGACACCATAGCATGTGATTCACATCATTTTCATACTCATCAAACTATTCAGTGGTACCTTTGCTCTTTATGGAATCCCCTGCATGTGTTATGTTTCTCCACTCATCTACTCAGGCTCTCTCTTTCGTTTGACAAAATAAACCCAGCAGTTACCCAGCAAACACACGATGTTCAGATCATGTCTGTACAACGTTGGTCAGTCCAGAACCACTTTTTATAGACATGATGGATATGCAAAGTGGGTTCAACATCTGAACATCCAACAAGCACCTCTTTTGGATATCTGTGGATTTGCAATACAGATTCAATATCTGAACTTCTGCACATCTGGAGGACTTTACTTCCTTGGAAGTCAGCAAACATCAAAGTCGACATTGAATTGACATCTTTTGGACGTGTGTTTGCTCAGTGGATACGTGCTGGCCCTCATTATTGTTAGCACAACTGACTGCTGACCATATGACATCACACCACGGGAGCCCTACATGGACGCTGCAGTTGGAGCAGTGCTGGCGGATCCAGGGCAAAGAGAAGAGGAAACTTTAAGTTCTTTCCCATGACCTCAACACTGATCCCTCATGACGTGAAGGAATACCTCTCTGTTTATTACATGCAGATGACCACTAGAATCTAACATCGGATGTGCTGTCAGCATCCACTTTACTATCATCGATTATCCTGTATCCTCTTTAAGACTAATTGCTTCCTCCCTCCACCTACGTGACTCCTACAAGGTGTGTCACAGGGATGAAGCACAGAGGTAGAAAGGCTGAGTGCTTTAGTAACAGCATCACTACAAGTCTTACCAGGGCAGGATGTGAATGTCAGGCACGTCTGAACATGGCTTATTATGAGGATCAGTCATGTCCTGATATGTTTGTGCGTGACATCATCGGTATTCCAAAGTCAAATACACAAGCCAATACATATTTTTAATTAGCAGCATCAATTTGACTTTGTTTTGATTCTAGAGGATGAAAGATCCTCCGACAAGAGGATCTGTGATCTGAGATAATAATGAGCCAGTCTCACCAAACAATGTTAAAGCTCTGAAGGCTTCCAGAAACCTCTTTTATTTTCTGAATAATCTTTGTTCCTCATATACAGAAGCGCTGCTCAGAAGGAGTCATGTTTTCATTTGCTTTTTTGATTCAAGAAGATGGAGGAAAGAATTCAGACACGACGGCCTGCAAAGTCCTCTCATCAGCACACAAGAGTTGTGACCTAAATATATATTATTGACAATGATGTACAGTTAATATATACATATCTTGTTACAATACTTTATTTACTCACTTTATTTATAGTTTGTAAGTTTACAGAACAAGAAAAAGAGAACATGAGATGGGCTTTGAAGACTTACAGAAAATGAGATGTGGGAAGTTGAGACTCGTGAACTCTGTAGAACATGTCTTCAATCACCAGTTATTGGGCTGACGGTGGCCGTTTGGAGGATGCAGGCACATCGCCAACCATGATAAGTAGGGAATGTGGACAGACAAATCCTCATAACAAGAATTTATCAGAACTCTGCTAACATGACACAGCACACACAGAGTGTAAGTGCCTGAAGTTTGAGATCACAAAGTCGTGAACTTGTCGGACTTGTCGATGATTACACAGGTCGTAAAAATACTATGGTGATATGTAAACCGACGTGAAGTAATCCTGCTACCACCTTGGGTACATAAAACTACAGTGTTTAAGTTAGTGCAGTCTTTTGTTCCTATTTTTGAGAGAGACAATCTCAGACAGGGGTTCTTAAAGTCTGAGACTGACCCCCTCCTGTCTGAAATAAACAGCCAAGAAGAAATCATTTACCTCAAAATAGCGATTCCTTCGTGACAATGGCCTCGCCGCCACAAAACAGCCAACTTCATCTGAGTTCCCATGATACCTACAGACGATATCCAAACACAGAAGAAAAATGTTATAACATTAACCACTGATATGATTTAAGATCATATAGATTGTATTGCATGTATTTATTTCCAAAACAGGTGAGATAATGATTCTGGAAGTAACATACAATCACACACACGACTCTTACCGGAGTATGTCTCCATCACGCAGCATCCTTTTCAGCCGATCGCGGTATCGCACTGCTCGCACTTCACGAATTTCTCGTATTCGCCTCCTCCAGTTCAAAAAGCGATAATGAAGGTTTATGTCTTCCATGTCTGACAATCATTACAATCTAAAGACGGGGGAAACATATCAGACAGCTTATTTCTCACCTCTGGAGAATGTTATCATAGAAATGTGATCAACGAACATCAGGAGCCAGACACAAACAAGCTCTCAGGATTATTAACCAAAAGGAATTATAATAATTGAACTGATGAAATTAACAATTTTAAACAGTTGGTTAATCCGGGGATGGTTCAGAAACGAGAGGTGCCAGAAGAGTAATTTCCTGTGTCAGTCTCACATGGGTTTCACCACTGTCATACTCCTTAAGGAGACGAGTGGCAGATCCTGAGTCTATTCACTCTAATGGGGAGAGGTAAACATGAGGACAGATATTTGACAAGTTGCATAACTTCCGACAATAAAATGGCATTTTTCAGACAGAAAAAAAAGAGTAAAATCTGTCTTGACACCTGTCTAGATAACAATTCTCTTCTCTCATGGCGCTCAACCAATTGTCTGGGTTCCCTTAAGTGCTGCCAGCATCCACAAAAGAGACATTTAAAGGGATTTGTACATGAAAGTGAAGGAAAGCTTGTTTCATTCATCCACACGATGATCACAACACTTTGAAAAGGGATTGTTGGGAGAGGCGACCATGCAGACTGAGGAGACTGGTGGTGTATAACAATACGGTGCAGTTTGGTGTCTTCGGGCAAACGTCCCTTCATGATGATTTTAGAAGAGGGATTCCAGTCAAGTGAACAAGTCGAATGACATTCTCTCTACTGTCAAACAAAGGCTTGGGTTCATTTTAACCCAGAGGTTCCTGTTTGATAGGAATAGTTTTACATGGTTCCTATCCCAAAGCCGGGGCTGAATCTCTATACAATTTTAACATTAACAATGGGATGGCAGCAGATAATGATGGTGTAAAATAAAAAACAATAAATAAGAGCGATTAGTTATTGATCCACTACAGATATGGGCAGAAGGAGGGAAAATACAGTAACAGAACATTAGTCCTCCTTTATAGACAGCAAAAATATGTGACTTAAACATGAAGACCATTGTTGCCTGACAGGAGCTGATTTTGTTCCTCAGGCCAAACCCTTCCTGTGAGGAGTTTGTGTTGTGTATTATTGTTATTTTCAGTATCATCGCATGTGAGCAAGTCAAACAAAGGCCTGGACATAGTCTCCGCTGCGAGTTCCCTATTTGTGTTAACCCTGTGAAGGACAGGCGTCTCCTTCAGGTGTTTTACACCCTATGTATACTGGGCTCTTATCTGTGCTATGTTTTTCTCTCGGGTTATGTAGGAAGAGCAAGGGTGACTCAGGTGATCACACCTTTACAGTCTGGCTCTCTAGATTCCTTCACTTTTATAACTCAGAACACAATGTGGATGTTTGCCTGCTGCTTATTGGATTAGTCCAGGGCCATTCACAATCTCGAGTCGGTGGAAACATTCATGTAATTATTGTCTGATGAATACACACGAGTCCAGCTTGAGAAAAGCCAGCTTGAAATACAACTTAATACGTCAAACAAATATGAGACCACTAACTTTGTCATTATTCGTTAACACACTGTGTTTACCATGTTACGAGCCGTCCACAAACGCCGCATCACATTTCCCAAACTACAGGCAGGATTCGGTTGTCCGGCTAGCTGCTTCAGTGTTAAACCATTATCGCGCTGTGTGGTTAAATGCCCTGTTAACATGACGATACCTGAGTTCATCCCCACACTGTTAATTTCCCGTCTGTATTACACGGTTTCCTTACTGTTAAACAAGTTGTAACTTGAGGTTCTTCGGCTTTTCTTCCAATTTCATGGAGGTGAAGTCTGTCACTTTATGTCCAACCTGCGCTGTCGGAAGTCCCGCCTCCACAACCAATCAAATCACTGGATAAACAAGAGTGTTTAACCTGTGCACTGCCGCGTGCGTGCGTGCGTGTGTGTGTGTGTGTGTGTGTGTGAGTATCCCTTTTTCCTTTTTTACATAATTCAACTTTTGTTTCTTCTTGTTTCAACTTCTGTTTCTAGGAGGAGGTTATTTTTTTATGAAATCTTTTATCATTAGACATGTAAAGTTTACTTGATCCTAAAAGCAGTAATTCCTATTTCAGGTTATATATAATGGTGTTTCCCCTTTAGTTTTTCAGAGTATATAGTTCAGCTTATTGAGGTACAAAAAACTGGATAAAATATACATTATATTATTATATTATATCATATAGACAAGAAAATGTGTTTATGTTCTTTTGGTACTTAACAATTCTTCTGTAAGAGATGTAGTGTTGCCCTTTCAGGAGCTCCCACATGTTGACATGCCATACGTATCTATTAATGGTGGGAGGTATTGATGACTTCCTATTGCAGTGTAATTTTGTACTTTTGATGTTATTATACATGAAGGATATTATATAGACAGTTTAATAGTCTTTTCTTGAAATGAGACAGCATCTTGATGATACATTAAGACCTTTCTGAGACCTTGTTTCGTAATCTGTTTGTGACTCTCACACTCAGGAATTTGCAGGGCGGGACTTTTTGCTAGTGGCTATTAATGTCTTAGTCATCCAACATTGACTGGCACTCCTTCAGTCACCCTCCCATATCAACCATTTCCTCTTTACCTTAGTCCTTTTAGTTTCAGAATCTGTCAGTTCACTAAAAAATAAAGACAATATTAATGGAAGGACTACAGAGTTGAAGAAACTTCCATACTCCTACATTAGTATTTTTACACGTAGTACTGTATAGTATGTTTACTTTTTTTCTGCTAGATTTTTTTTAAATTGAAATTGTGTGCTTAGCTACCAGTCATCCGCAAAGCACAATATTGTTGACTCCCTATAACCTCAAAACATTCATCACTTCTCACCTCAGGATGTGCTGAAAGAAAAGTCTAAATAACCACTTATCATTCTGGTACATTGGCTACCTGTACAATTTGTCTAAAACACTCACACAAGGCACACCCAAAGTAAATTTGGGTACATGTGTGGCTTCGGTCTCTTTTGAAAGTTAAAAGCGATAATTGGTTGTCATTAAGAATCACTATAATTGCTGCTGTATTTATTAATACAATTATGACTATAGCTGGAACATATTTATACAAACAACAATGGGACCACAGACACTAGTTGTCAGATAGAGACATTGATTGTACCTGCTGTTGTAAATGGTTGGCGTCAATGGAGTCAGAAGAATCTTAGGTTTCCTATGAGTACTCACTTTAATGAAACTAGTAATCTGACCGTCCGCCTGCGGGCACTCAGAATTTAATCTGGTTAAAAAGAAGTAGAATTGCATAAATGAGTCATGTTGTGGGCTACATATTTCATCCTTAGAGGAGTAGATTATTTGTTTCACATTTTGACAATAATGTTTTTTAAGATTTTAGTTTAAGCAAAGTGCAACTATACAAACGTATTATTAACTGTTTTGTTGTTTAAAGGTGCAATTTCTAGCCCATATGAGCAAGCTGGCACTTCATGTTCGAACTCCAAGCAAGCAGGGGGGCACACATCACCAGAAAGTTTGGCAATCCGCCTTTACTCTAAGATAGAAGGAAGTACGAACTTCCCTAGCAGGAATTTACCAGTGGATTTCTGGTCACAGGGATTCAGGTAGTGACTCAAGGAGTGAGATCTCCGTCATTGAGTTCCCTTTGTAGGTGGCTTAGTCTGCTCCCTCACGGTTCATGTATCATTCCATTTCCCTTGTCACCACTGGTTGAAGAGCCCCGGGGAGAAATAATCAGCCATGATATTAGTAACAGACCTCTGTTACAGCCGTGGCTCCTTTATACTACAGTGACTCACTGTCGACTCTTTAGGATCTACTAGACATGAAAGTCTGGGGCAAACTGTTCTCACCCTTACAGATGATCCCTTCAAGAGACCGAAATAGACAGTATTGGATTTGTACTAGTGTTGACAGATAATCAAGGTTGTATTATCGGACATTAGAAATTGGTATTGAGCATAATCTCAACCTTATTTCCTTAAATAATTAAAAGGTTAAGACTGTACTTAGTGTGAATAAAGTACAAAAGTAAAGGTACTTTATAAATGCAGCCTGACTGCTTTATTACTGCATTTTATTTTGTAGTTGATCATATTGGTTCACCACTTCAAGTCATTGTAAATGACTATTAGACAAATGTCAGTAACTTCTTTGACACGTGACAATATTAAAACTGATGGTTTCTAATCCGCAGCAATAATTCTAAAACATAAATGGGGAATTTCTTGTCCAGTGAGCATTTGGCCACATGCCAGCATCACATCCAGAAATAAATGACCCATTCAGCGGGGAAAAGGCGGAGCAATGGATTGCAGCAATCAAGGGTAATTTATGTTGGTGTAGAAAACATCACTATCCTTCAGGATGACAGACAACAAATGGTATGAGCCTGTGTGTGTGTTTGTGTGTGGCATGGAGAAACGGGGTGTGCTCAGCTGTGTGGAAATGGGATAACTAACATTCTCCATCACGTACCCTCCCATACCTTTCCCTACCGGTTTGGCTCTTTAAAAGCTGCTGCCAGTGTTTTCTGTCAGCCTCACTATCACTCTTTCTTGTCTTGACTGAATTACTATCCGACAGTCTGCAGCTGGTGGAACTAAACAGAGATAGTAGGAAAGACAGATCAGAGGTCCTAATAGAAAGAAACAATCAACAAGACAGTGATTGGATCAATTTGATTCTTGGACAACTTTCAAGTGTGAGATGCTTCTCTTTTTGACCATGCTGCTGTTCCTGCTGCAGCCGGTTCTGTCGAGCCCAAAGCAGCTGACAACACCGTCCAGAGGACGAAATGGAAAGACCACACAAAATCAAACACCTGGAGATTTAAATGTCACCACTCTGTCCGTTGGAGAACCATGTGGCGTCTACACTCTGAGCTGTGCCAGTGGTCTGCGTTGTGCACCTCCTGGAGATGACCCGAAGCCCCTTCGCACCCTGCTGGAAGGCAAGGGAGTCTGCCGTAACACCAGCATCACCAGCCCGACTGAGAAGATCCCAGCTGTAGGTAGGTTTCCTGCTTAGTTCCTGGAGGAGGATGGTGATGGATGAACGGAGCAGTGTCACTCAGACTTTGGTGCAAGGTCATAGTAAATGGATTTCCAACTATAAAACTCACCATTTGCTATTTTGTTTGTGTTTGGCAGAGTGACAACCTCACATTTAATCAACAGGAATATGACTTTGTTATAAATCAGAGAAAAAAAACACATCTTTTTCCTTTTTTTTTAAATTAAAGTTGTGTTTTAGGTGTTAAAAGTAAATATTAAATGATCACTGTTATATGTTTTATCTTCATCTGACCTTAGATCAAGCACCTACCGAGGATCCAGAGGAGGTAAACAAAAAATAAATCTCTTTACTAATCTTAATACTTTAGAGAAACAAATAATCTGGAATTTAAAACCATCTCTTCCATCAGGCTCCATGTCGGAAATTGCTGACAACACTTATCAGAGGCCTTGATGCCCATTTATTTCAATCACATCATGATATCTACATGCCCAACTGTGACAAGCGAGGTTTCTTCAGAAGGAAGCAGGTGAGTCTGAGATTCATAGCAGATTATATCGATCATATTACAAGACTTTCCTATAGTCACTAGATGGATTTGCATTCCTATGTTCAGGCTTCAGTATTGTGTTTGGTGTCTTTGTGCAGTGTTGGTCGTCTCAAGGTAAACGGCGTGGTAAGTGCTGGTGTGTGGATGAGAAAGGCATGCCAGTGACTGCACAACCGAAACAAAAGGGTGGCCTGAGTTGTTGAATTGCACGGAGCTTGGATTAAATCTTCATGACCAACTTGAGATCAAGATGAAGGAACACCACACAGAGCCTGAAGGAATTCCACCGCCTGTCTCACCTTTCTTTCTCTATCAGCGAGAAAGCTTCACCAGTGAGAAGCCGCTTCAATAGTCCAGTGTAACTTGTGTTTTTGCGCCCTCTACTGAACATATTGCAGACGCATTGATCCTTTAACATTCGCTAACAGTATACAGACGCCTATCATATCATATTTATATTATCATGTCAAATCATCCAGCCAAGTGTCACATAGTAAAGCAACCTATCTGGCTCTTGATCATTAAACAACTCTGCAATAATTTAAGCTGCACAAATTCAGTTCCAGTTATCATATTTACCATATTATTGCATGTGTACTTATATTTTCTCAGTATTTTTTAACCACTGTAATTGTATGACTGTAATTACTGTAAATAATCTATATATTATATTATATCATTATATTTATGTTTCTTTACATTTAATATTATTTATATTTCAATAATTATTTGAATAAGAACTTTACCAGCACTTCCCCATGACAGCAGTATGTGCTCATGTAGGGGAAAGATTTTAGGAATATATATTTCTAATGCATCCATGACAAGATTGATACTGACACTGATGTACGATATGACAAAAAATGTATGCAAGACGATGAGACTCTATGGAAACATTGTAGGTTTTTACTGCAAGAAGAAGCATTTGGTGAGCTTTTTGGGCAATTAAAATACATTTGCTCTGGAAATGAATCTGTCCTGTCCTTTACTCCAATATCACAGAACAAGAGAGACACCTTTGGAGCATAATATAAAACATGTATGTATTGCTGATGGATGCATGATATGTCACTGTTTGTTAAGATTGTAGATGTGTAGTAAGAGCACATATGCATTCCATATCTTAAGAGTCATGAACTATTTTCACAAAAGATAATAGAAAGGAGAGAAACAATATCTTAAGGTCAAAGTTCAAATATTCAACTCAATACACATTTTCACATGAAGATCAAAGTGTTTCGGCTAAAAATCGAATTATTAATCCACTTCCATGCAGAATCCCTTCCTCATAAAACAGCATGATGTTTGTAATAACTTTTGATGCATAATTAAGTCATCAATGACACCTGCATATGTAAATATAATATAATGCAGCAGCCCTGTACTTAATAAATAAATAAATAAATAAATAAATAAATAAATAAATAAATAAATAAATAAATAAATAAATAAATAAATAAATAAATAAATAAATAAATAAAATATAATAAAATAACTCTTTTAAGACTTCTACATGCGCTTCTTGTCATATCTCTCATTTACATGTATAGTTCAGGCTCCAACCTTATTGTTGAGAACATTCAAGGGGTCCTAAAATCGTAGGGTTTAGTTTAACATTATGATTCAAGTTAGGAAAGAAATAGTAAATGCTACAATAAAAAATGAATACAAATAAATAAACATTAATAAATAAAACAGGCTTTCTGTCGTTACTGAAATGATTATGTGACATTATGTGTTCATTTATTTCTCGATTATTCATTTATTTATGCTTTTGTCTTTTCTGACTACATAACAAGTTTTCCAGAAGTGAAACATTTTGGTTCTTAAATGTGTCATTTATCACAAGGGGGCATCACATTGTGTTTTTTTTATCATTAGTATTTTACCGAAAAACAAATGCTTCCACATTCTGATCTCACATTAAGTGTGTGCGTTGTTCTGCATTGTTCCTCTGATCGGACGCGGACCAGGAGGTGCAGCTTCACAGCGCCATCAGGCTGCCGCAGAGGCTCCACAGAGCGCACGACCTAAAGCTGCTTTCCATAAACAGGTGCAACTTAAAGCCTGTTCAGAACACAACGTCTCCAACCTGTGACATTACGACATGTCTTCTCCGAGCGCCACCTCCAACCCTCTGAACAACCTGGCGCACAAACGCAAAACCAAGAAGAAACACTTTGTGCAGCAGAAAGTGGAGGTTTTCCGAGCCAGTGACCCCGTGCTGAGCGTGCTGATGTGGGGCGTCAATCACTCGGTGGGTATGTGAGCTGCTCAATGTCTCTGAAAGTTTGTGTTATTGTGTGTGTAAATAAGTCTGCATGTGTGTGTGTGTGCATCGACCATGCGCAGATCAACGACATGAGCCAGGTGCCTGTACCTGTCATGCTGCTCCCAGACGACTTCAGGGCCAGCACCAAGCTCAAAGTCAACAACCACCTCTTCAACAAGTACAGTGCTCCACTCAGCCTTGTCTGCCTCTTTGTAGGAACCTGCTGCTCTCTGTGTTTGCACACATTTGATTTATTATTCAGAAACCGTGGACCCCTTTCGAGGAGAACAATGAATCCAAAGCCGAAACTATTTACTGCGAACATTAACAGAAAGAGAGAAAGAAGTAGTGGCTGAACCTGTCTGAGCTCTCTACCATATTGTGTACAGGACAATGTGAGATATTGTATTCTAAAGTTGCTTTTCCACCAAATCATCAGACACTAGTCGCAGTGAATGAAGCACGAGGCCGCAGTTTGGAATATTTTACAAAAATAATTCGTCTTCAATCGATGTGAGGTTCAATACGACTGAAGTTTAGAAAACTGCGGCACTTTCAATAATCCTTTAATCCATCCAGGAATCCAGTCCGTGTAAAGACTTATAAACAGCAGTGGGAAGAACAATAAAATGTGTTTTCTCTCACGTGTTACTGTGGTGGGACGTCTGAAGGGAACCAGAAGTCAAATGATAGGAACAGTTCAGACATGAAGAGAAACTGCTGTTGATTTATTTCTGCATTGGTTCATTTTGAAGGAGTTCACAGCTGCACAACATCAGTTTTTAACCTTCTGATCACATGATTTTAACATGCTTTGTTTTATATTGAAGTATTATATTTTCTAAGAAGAGATAGAGACCATGTGACAGGTCCCTCACAGTAGTCTGACATTAGTTCATATTTATTGAATGAAGCATTCATACCAGCAATCAAACTGTTGTTTTCATTGTATTTATTCAAACCTTATTTTCCTCAGAGAGAATCTTCCAGGGCAGTTTAAATTCAAAGAGTACTGTCCCCAAGTGTTCAGAAACCTGCGAGAGCACTTTGGCATTGACGACCAAGATTACCAGGTAACAACAGAGAAAAGGAGATAAAACACTCTTCAGAGCGAGGTGCAGCTTCTGAGGTTTATTATACAGGCGGTACAAAAAGAATTCAACATTTCCATCTTTTTTCCTTTATAAAATGCTATGCTACCTTCAGAATTTGCATACATTTGTGTGACATTTGCATGTCATATGACACACACTCATCCCTCTTTCTTCTCACTACACAATAAAGCTCAACACACAATTATAGACACCTTGTGTGTGCAGATAAAACTCACAACGTGTAGAAAATATACAAACATCCCATATTTCATGTACATTTCCTACTTGTGGTCGAGATTTTTTCTTAGAAGTTTAATGTGTTTTCCATGTTAATGAGGAAACAGATGATGTAGTGGGCAGCTGATGTTCCTGGTCATCCACAGGTGTCTCTGGCCCGCAGTCCGCCACTCAAAGACGAGGGCGGGCAATGTGTGGGGCTGCTGCTGAAGTCATACGACCGCACTTTGGTAGTAAAAGAAATCTCCAGTGAGGAGGTGGAGGAAATACACAGCATCCTCTCTGAGTATCACCAGGTAGGACCGACACCGGTTGGAAGAAGAGTGTTTGGGTTTCAATAGATACTATTACGAAGTACAATTTGCCAACATATATTTACAAAATAATTGTATGTATTTTAATTACTCTGATCTGATGTCTAGGTAAAAATGAGAAAATGGAACTTTCATTTATGCTTTGCGTCATGCTGCTGCACAGATGCTGTCGTTGCTCCTCATCTTTCATTGTTCTGACGTCTCTTCCAGCATATTGTGACCTGTCATGGAAGCACACTGCTCCCTCAGTTCCTGGCGATGTACCGAGTCACAGTGGAGAGTGAGGAAACCTACCTGCTGGTGATGAGGAACATGTTCAGCCACAGATTGCATGTGCACAGGAAGTACGATCTCAAGGTAAATCCTGCAGGAGTCCTGTGGCTAGACGAGGATCCACAGAGTGCAGGACTGGGTCAGGTGCTTTCAGAGTCACATCAGGTCATTTTGCATCCTGCTTTACGATTGCTTTAGAAGTTTTAAACATAAATGCCTCACAGAAATCAATCTGACAAAGGCTGTAAATGGTAGTGCAGACACGTAAAGGAACAGTCGGCTTGCTGCTGGTTCATCATAATGTTGGTAGATGAGTGTTAAAACAATGAAACTGCTCACAACAAGGGCTGCGGATTATCTCGAGTAACCAGGACTGGATCTGTGGAGAGAGACATTACTGTTGAGCCACTCATAACAAAACGATCTAGATGGATAATTAGAGTTACAGGTAAGAGGATCTTATTTATTTTGGGGTGACATGTCCCTTTAAAGGTTCTATGAGTTCGGGCTTTAATGTGCACAAATTAGTAAAAACCTACATAACGCTGAACCAGTAGCAAGTCGATTGTTGGATCCACTGACAGTTGCAACAAGTGTTTGAATATAGTTTCTGCTCCATTACTGCTCTAAATTCAAATACTGTCATGTCTTTTCTTTCCTTTAGGGTTCCCTGGTATCTCGAGAAGCAAGTTTTAAAGAGAAGGTGAGTTCATATTAAGGAATATGTCAACTTCAATGACATAGTTTATGATTAATGAATGATTTCATCCTGTATGCATGTGACTCTACCTCAGCATTTACAATGTTACAACTCACCTTTTATTAGCCTTTGGGTCGTCTGCTGGTCGTTGTCCTTGTGTTTGCCCGGTCGGTTGTTATTTATTGGGAACACCTGGACCCGTTGTTCCCACTCCACTTCATCAATGAGAATTTTAAATGTAATTTATTGGCTCCTTACTGTGTATTTCCAGGTGAAAGAACTGCCCACTTATAAGGACGTAGACTTCAGGAATAGCATGCAGAAAGTTTATGTGTGCGATGAGGAGAAGGAGAGGATCATGGACAAGCTTAACAGAGATATCGAGGTAAGAGAATCGGAGAGATGAATGCAGCCATGTTCTTTTCTTCGATAAGATTGGTGCGATTGTGTCCTCTTTCTGCAGTTTCTGGTGCGTATGCGCATCATGGACTACAGCCTGCTGCTGGGTATCCATGATGTCGAGCGGGCCGAGAGGGAGGAGGAGGAGGAAGAGGAAGAGATGGAGTCATCCTGTGGGGAGGAAGAGGCAGATGAAAACAGCCTGGCTCCAGCCCCAGGCTCCACATCACCTGAGGGGATCGCTGGATACATGAACTCCTTCAAACCCATGGGACCTGGGGATTTTGATCCTTATGTGGATGTATATGCTATTCAGAGTGCTGTAGGTGAGATCTTAGGCGAATTGCAGTGAGTCATATGAGCTCTTTGCTGTATTATACATAAACCTCACCTCACGCAGGGCTGTGGCACGTCAGATCATAACTTTGAATTACTGCTCTCCTATGTAGGTGCACCCCAGAGGGAGGTGTATTTCATGGGTCTGATTGACGTGCTGACGCAGTATGACACCAAGAAGAAAGCGGCTCACGCTGCCAAGGCTGTCAAACACGGGGTGAGAGATCAGTGTCCCTTACACTGGAATGACAGCATGGCGTGTCGAGTGTAAAGGGGTAGCCTCACTTTCTTATTCATTTTTTTCTGATCGACTCTGTGTGTATGTGTTTCTCAGGCAGGTGCAGAAATCTCAGCAGTTCATCCAGAGCAGTACGCTAAACGTTTCCGGGAGTTCATCACTAAGATCTTTGCCTAGAATCAAGCTCCCACCATCATTCAATGCATGATGAGTGTCACGATGCAAAACTGAAGATTTGCCAAATCAACATGAAAGAGCATCTAACTTTAAATGTTTAAATGTGGATCTTACCTTCCACGTTTTCCCAGAATGCAACATGATGCATTCATTTTAAAGAGGAACTGGAGTCTGAAAGGTCTGTCTATCTGTTGTTTTTAGTTATATCTGCTTTAACTCATCATTTTGGCCAAATGGGGGCAGCAGAATCAAGTTGAAAACATATATCATGTGACATGTCATATTGAACAACTGGGCAAATCAAGTCCTCAATCAGGAACAATACAATGTTTTCAATCCCCAACATGTGATCAAGGATGATAAGATGCACTTAATTGTAACACTGCGCCCCCACGTATGGGCACATTCTTATACATATAATATATACCGGTAATATAATAAAATGAATACATAAATGAGTAATCTATTAGAAGCTCTGCGTATTGATGAAGGAATTATGATTCTTTGCTCTTTTTTGCTAAATTAAAAAAAATACATTATAATTCCAATTTCCCCTCAGATTGTACACTTACATGAAGTGAGTGCCAGTAAATTCAATTACTGTGATTGTGTTTGTGTTTTGGAAGTTAAACAAAATAAAAAGCTTTCCTTGCACATCACAAAGAAGGGAAACACTTGTATTGACTCATCTTTCAATATTAATTGTGCTGTTCTGGCTGCAGTGCGATGCTGTTTGCTCTGTGTCTTGCGTCATCCACGACACTGTGAGATGATCAGAGACTTTACGTTGAAACCCATTTGACATCGCTTCACACATTTCCTTTGAATGATTAACTGAACACGATGTACCCGCTTGAATAAAGCATCAAAGAAGTTTCACCTGGTTGTGAGTCGAACAATATATGAATACCAGAGAGACACTCACAGAGCACAGAACCTCCGTCAAGGCCAATAGCTCATATTTCTATACAACTGAAACCACATTTTTCTGGATGCATTTGCACATTGCATATATTAGAAATATGCACACACATTTTTTCATAAACTTCCATGTGATATTTGCTGATGGTTAATAAAGACTAAAACTTGGAGCCACTTCACAGATGCTGCTCCGAACTGCTAATACTCAGATTTAGAAACAACATCGTCTGACAAAATCCCCACAAACAACAACGGCTGCGCTGCTATTTGGTCGATACTTACATGTTAAATGATCAGTGAGAGAAAAGTCAGAAGCAACAGAATATCTACAGGCGGCTCTCCCCCTTGGAGACTCACTCGGGTTTGTCCAATAGTGTGAAAAAAAAGCTGTTTTTGCTGTGTTAAATGGAGATTCAGCTAATTGAACATGTTCTTCCTTGGACACTGCTACACCCCTACAATAGGTGGGGTACAAATTAGACTGGTAACCTGGTAATCCTGCTAAAAGACAGACAAACCAACACTGGCAAAGATAATATGTGAAAGCTGAGCTGAGGGATTCGTGTTATCCAGGCTCACACAGCAGGTTCCTATAAATGCATTCATTTTAATTCTTATTTAGTCCTCTCGCCTGTCCCAGTCCTCCTGGCACACATTCCATGTATTCCTGATAAGACTGTCACGCGTAGGACGAACAGAAAGATTGTGAGAGCAATTCTAAACGGCATCTAAGAAGCATTATATATATGCAGCTAAAGAGCACCATCAGGAAGCAAAAGGACATAATCACAGCGTTGTTTCTTGTCGGGCATAAAGACAATAAAACTCATTGAAATTCTGCAGCATAGCTGAGAGGACATCAGGTAGCATTTTCAGAGGAGAAGTATCCCCCTGTCATTCACCCTTATAGATATTATTGAGTTATTATATTATTACTATTATCAGATGATATCAGACTTTGTGCAGAGCCTTTTAGTGTATTTTAAAAATGGTTGTTAAAACAGACCAAATGCAAAATCTATTTCCCCATTTCATCCAAATCTTCCAGTCGATACACGTTGTTGAAATATCTTAACGGCAAATAGAATTACACAAATATACATATCGTGTCCTGAGTGACAGGAGGACAAGTGTCACCATCAAATGTGTGGAGAAGCATGTTTTATAGTCTGTTTTGTATTTGATTATTGTATTCTAGGTTTATTTAGTGCCGGGGAAACAAAGACAGCAGCAGTCTTTTAGTATTTGAAACCTTCTTTCACAAGACTATTCTTTTTATAAAAAAATAATCTGCACCACTCCTCATCTACGGAGGAAAAACAGTTGTGTTTTTTTAAACTTCTCTGGGTCTCTTTCATTTTGATTATTTTTTAAACCCTCCTGTGTGAGAAGGAATAAATGCTTTGGTTTGTTTATCGAGTCCAACTCGTTTTTGATCAATAATTTTTGTTCTGAGACACTTTTTCTCTCAAAAATGTTGTCATATGTGCCGCCGGTAGAATGGCCTTATTCAAACCGTTGTAGATCTACAGAACAGCAATGCAGTTGCTCTGTGGCGGCGTTACATTATAAGTCCAGGACATTGACCTAGAAAGAAGTAGGTCAAAGCCAACAGGGGCTGCTAACAACTCAACTCACTCCTGAACGCTAGATGAATGAATTGGTCACCGGTTCCTTGATCCAACCTCTCCAGATAACAGTTACCAAGAACTCCTGTTCACACCAGCACATGCAGCTGTACTGTCTGATGGAGACACCCCCACGTTCCCAGTAGACTCGGGTTAATAGGTCAAGACTAGTCAAGAAGTAAGAGCACTCGGACAGCACAGACCTCCGGCACGGCCAAACATCAGATCCAGAAGAGTCATCAGATACAGATCAAGTTCTAATATCTGTCGGCCCTCATCAACGACAACTCCCCCAAATTTAAATCTTATACTTGGCAGATATAATAAGAAGAATGTCAGATAGTTAACATTAAAAAGCACAGAAAACGCACACATGAATGCCAAATGAAACCCCACAGCTTGGGCAGTAGTCTTAGTGTATTGGTACTGAATGCTCTATGAATCATTGCATGAGTAAAAAAATACAAATGGAAAGGGATGCTTACATCACAGTCATTAGATTAACACAAAAACACATATAGTACAGCAGGAGGACTGTTTTTAATGTATTTTTTTAAATATCCATTTGGGCGACATTCCTCTACTTCACGTTATCAGCAACTTACAAACATTCACTTGAAGGTTTCGTCGATCAAAAATCAAACCTTTGAAAACAGTTTTAATCTATTAAAGGAGCAGTGTTTAGTATTTAGAGGGATCTTTTGGTAGAAATTCCATATAATATTCATAACTATGTTTTAATCGCCTGACACTTTTGTTGGGTTTCCTTAAATCCCTGCAGGGAACTGATAAAGTTTCTGATTCAGTATGTGGTTGCTGATGCTGGCCAACAGTTTGTATTGTGAGCTGGTTGAAAACCCCAAATTCTGAGGATCATATGTGAATGACCCTGTAGGTTTTTCTGAGGAAAGGGTGAGCTGAGGGGCTGCAATCTCCAACGTCACTGTAAGATGTCACTAGATCCTAGACACTGCACCTTTAAACCAGTGGTTCTCCAACCTTTTCCTGTCAAGGACCCTAAACTGACAAGGAACCCTCATCTGAGAAGATTTTTGATTCATATATTTCATTACAGAAAGTGTATGAAAACCCAAAGTATTCAAACATGTTGTCATTATGTTACTTAAGGATGGAATTATAGTAAAAATAAACGATACCCCTTTCTACTCAGGACCCTGTGGACCCCCCTCAAGAACCCCTGGGGGTCCTCAGTCCCCACTTTGAGTACCACTGCTTTAAACCATACTTGTAATTGCCATTAGTCACTGCAGGAATAACATTAGTCAATCAAAACACAAAACGCCCTGACAGTCAACCGAAAGGAACACAGCTGTATCACCTGTATAACACATGTTAGTGTTTAAAATGACGACCTCACACCGTCTGTTTTTGTATACATTCAATCAAAGTCTAATATTACACTCGCCTTGACAATCACCTGCTGCTGGAGTCATTCACTCTCCAGGTATTAATGCACACATCATGTACAGTCTTTATGTCACACACAGTGATACAAACATGACATAGAAATCTCAGTCTTGGGTGTTAAAGAGTTACTTAGGTAGTTATTAAAGGAAAACCAAACCGAGAAGCTGTGAGTCTCTCAACAGCTCTGAGTTTTAAACACAGAATCAACTGTACAAATCATACAGGAACAATCTTGAAAACGAAGCACTGTTAAACTTTTAGAATTATAGTAGTTTATCAGTTCATCTCTATATAGCTTTTTTTCTTTAAAGCAGCCTTTAGCTTTCAGTCGCTGGAACGTTTCTTTTTAATCAACTTAGGCAACATTATTTATGCAACAACTCGGCTGAACGCCCGGCTGTGTTGAACATAATACCGTATATACACCCTCTGGATCCGGAACGTTTGCTGTCAATAAAGTTGAAAACTGTTGATGATGTTTAACATTGGTATTTCGAGCGGATAAAGGCTGACCAAGACGTCCATCTATCAAATAGTAAACTTATTGCAGTTCTTTTCTTCTGGGCTCTCGGTGCTCAGACAAGCTATTTTTCAGCCGAAGGCAAATTTCCATTCTTAACTGAGTGGAGAATAAATACGACTGGGACATGAATTATACCAGCTGGTATACAGTGCAATACATCCCCATCAATTCTGAATACAGAGGCATCGGAGTGTCTCTTCTGTCTACGTACAAAGGGTGGTCAGGAAAATGTATTTTTGTTTTTGGCTAAATCATTCTATGTGCGCCTGTACGTGTGTCCGTCGCTGACAAACACACACTATCAAACCTCATCTGGCCACAGGAGTGCAACATGTGTTCATTAGTTCTGCTGGCCTGTGTGCATGTACAGGGCACTAGGAGGGCGACAAGCTGACACACACAAACACACACTTTACAGCGGCACCTTTTCGCTTATGATACTGCTCTTCTGGAAGTGCTGTAACTCAAGCTGGTGCCGGCGCTCTTGTGCGAGATCTTGAGTGTCGTGGCAACCGTCAGGCTCGACGTCATGGCAGGAGGGAAGCTGGAGCTTGCTGATGCTGCGAAACCGACTGTCGGGGTGGTGCAGGGGGCTGGTTCGTTAGGGCATCCGTACTGGAGCAAGATGTCAGCGCACTCTTGGCTGCCGGAAATACGAGCCAGAGCTAGCGCTGTTTGCCCCTGAGCGTCCCGATATCGAACGTCACAGCCATACTGACGTCAACAAGAAGGAGAGAGGACAATGTATTAACATATGTTGGTATCTCATATTCCACATTTTAAGGGAATATTACTATGTGTAGCATAAATGTCCTCTGGCCTTTAGGGACTTAAACTTGGCAGGACTGTCTTTAAATGAGCCCTACACGGTGAGCTTTACTGCCTTTTACTCATATAGATCACCTTGAGCGGTGTGCTGAGTCATCCGATTTAACAGTTTTTCTTCTGCCGAGTGAATAACTTACACGTATCTTGAAGGGTACCATTTATTATTTTGTCATTTATTCCTAACTTAACGTGATAGCATGCTTTTATCTAATCATATAAACTGAGAATACATAAAAAATGATTTCACACCTTGTCAGCGAGACATTATCTGTAGTTTTTGGGGTGTTTTGAATCAGACCAGAACAGTTTTATTGATTGTTCTCTCCCGACCATTAAAACACAATGAGATAAACAGAGGGGAGGACAACTCACCCAGACAAGAAGCTGTGTCATCACCACATTAGCCTGCTGACAGGCAGCGTGCAGGGCAGAGCCGGGGAACCGCAGCGCGAAGAGCGACCTGGAGGAGATCGCCAGGCTCAGTGGGGCATTGATGTCCTCCTTAGTGCAGTGGGCCAAGAGGAGCAGCAGTTTAGGGAGGTTGTGCTCCATCACTGCCAACAAGAGACGACCAGATAGAGTGATATCTGGGCCCTCGCTCGGCGTCGGCGGAGGAAACGGCGACACAAACACTTTCTGCTCATATTTGGCCCTGATCCATGACTCCCGTTCCTCTCTGGAGAGAAAGATAAACACATGGTGAGGACGTGTATCTTTCTACGGGATCTTGTAAACACAGACACATAATCTGTAAATATACACTGTAGATTATATCTACATGCAGAATACTGTCCTTACCGGGTAGCATCCGGCATTGGTTTACGGTGGCCCATGGTGCGAGCCTCCCATATACTGTTAACCATGTGGTTGCCGATGGCACTGAGAACCAGCGTGAGTTCTCGTGGCAGATCATCGAGGTCCAGGGAGCGAACACGCGACAGGTGAGTCCCCAAGTTTCTGTGGATCCCAGAACACTCGATGCATATGAGAGCACCCAGGTTCAGACTGGCCCAGGTTGGATCTTAGAGAAGAAGCAAACACATACGATTGGACATATATGTTGGATATCCAACCTAAAACTAACTTCATCACAGTGGATCCATGATGTCATTGTACCAAGCAGAGGCACCGGTTCATTCAAAAACTCTTTTTACTCCAGAACTCAAACTTAAATAAAGAAAGGGAAGAACATATAATACAGCTTTAAATGTTTTTTTTACCTGCAAAGTAAAAATCTACTAAATATCTAACAAGTTCTGCTTGTAATAAGAAAAATGTCTGCCAATGGAAATGTGTAATATGCTGAATAAGACAGATATTGATGGATACAGAGAGGAGCAATACTAGTGTCACTGACTTGGAGCGTCGCAGTCAACACAGAAGTTGTTGCCTTTTGCGTTGCGAATCGCCTGCAGAACCACCGCTTCACTCTGGCTGTTCTTGCGAGCCTGTGAAAGATATACATCGTGTGATAACACCAGTCAACTTCCCTCTGCAGGATAATAATTACCACATCTCCCAGGAAAATAAAGCTGCGGAAACTGGCTCTAATCGCCATTGTGCACTAAACATTTGAACCTCGGGGGTTTGGCCCCCCAGCAAAATACCATTCCATCACAACAAAGAAGAAATGCATCATGGGATTAGGATTATGTTAGTGGCAATTTTAATCCCTAAGAGATCATCTATCTAAATCCACAGGAGGATGAACTCCCCACTTAACAGAAACTTGTGACACATGATGGAGATTGGTCGGCTTTGGTAATAAAAGCTAGTAAAATCGACTTCCTTCAGCCCTTTGTCCACATGTGCTCCGTAGGGCAGATTATGTCACTGAAACGAAAATACAAATTTTCGTTTCAGTAGGTATTTATATAGCTTCACCTCGTTTACTGCATATAATGAATCACTATGATATTGCTAGTATGACACTAACAATACTGTGCAGTTTGGCAATTGCTGCTGCAAATTCTAATACATGTACCTCCATTATTATAGAATGCTGCCTATATTTCACTGCTTAAAACAAGTATACATGTAGTAAAATAACTAGAAATAGTGAGAGTCAGTCAGAGACTCAGTATTGAGAATTGCTCTGGAAACACTTAAAGTTTCAAAACAATATTGAATTACGCCACCAGAGCTGCATAAAAACAGCATGAGGTGCTCATATCTGCCCACGTTGAAAGGAGCAGGTATTTTGGAGCACAAAAGAATCATATAGGCACAACTTGCAAGACTCTCTGTGAATGCATTCACTGCATGTGTGCCTTGCCTTGTTTTTGTTGCTCTCACACAGCTGCAGGCTGGCCAGGATCTGGCTCTCAATGGCTTGGACCCAGGAGTCCCTCTCCTCCACACTCTGGGCCTCAAAGTGCCACGTCTGGCCAGAACTCGACACGACGAGGAAGTCAAAATTATCTTCATCTGACATGGAGAATCATGAACATACAGAAAATATTGTAATCAGAGATTATTTTTGCAAATGCAGGGACTTTTAATTGTGTTAAACGTACTTTTCTGATTATTGTTGACATTTTAAAAATGATATATATTTTGCATGCATCAGAGCTGTTTGACACAGAAACAAGTATAAACAAGGTTAACTCATTAATGTTAGTGAATCCAGTCAATTAAAACTGAAACTTTGACTCACATGCTAAACTGTACATACTTATACATGTAAAGAATATCAATGTTATATAAGTAGTTTCACCATAATACCACAGACACCTGATTGGATCGAAAGCTCTTCAGCTTTGCAACAGATAAACACAACAGACAACACATGAGGTGCAGAGGACCAGTCAGAGTGGAAGAGATGCAACATGACAGATCAACTTTACCTGTCTTGCTTACGTTTCTTAAGCTACCAAAGCTTTTAAGTTTCCACATTTTGCGCTTGGCTGCAAGAGAACACGAAAATAACAGTCAAAGAGAGAGATTAATAATAATATTAATACCTATATATAATATATTTCTACATTTAATAATCATTTTCTAATCTTTAATCATGATACATTGATATTAATAACATACAAATGATAAGGATATGATGATTTATGTCATGAGGGACTGAATGCTGAGAAGACATTTGGATTATTCACCGTCTGCCTGGCCGATCGTTGCATCTCCTTTCTGGTTCATGCTCTTCTTTCTGCGGTGCTTCTTCCTGTCTGACACCGGGGAGGCGGAGCCGACATCTTTGGTGGATGAGGAGCTGGACACACCCTCAACTGCAGAGTCTGCTGACAGAACCCCAGGATGTTACATCAAATCATATATTAAAGCATGGTTTGAAGTCATGATACATGCTGCATGCATCCAGTTGTTTCTCTCACCAACACTTTGAGCGTGGTTAGATAGTGTGGAAGGACATCGTTGCACTCCTCTGTTACTCCTCAGGAACAGTGCACCACCCAGTCCCTCCATCTCCTCCACTTGCAGGAGGCTACTCGCACTTACAGGGACTGCAGGTATGATGGAAGCATGTACTTAATGATAAAGACATTTAGCCAAACATTAAATGTAAAATATAGAAACTGAGATATGTAAAAACATTACTGAGCGTATGAATACAAGAAAACATGAAATGCACAGTATTGCTGAGTTGTTACTTTTCTGTTTCACACTACTAGTAAAACTTTTGAAATTCCTTCTGATGATTTATCGTTCTTTTGTTTCACTTTTTTTATTTTAGGTTCAGGTTTTGCCACCTGTAACATCATATATATATATATTTTTTTTTCATTTATACATGGTCCTCCATTTCCCTAACTTATATGTTTCTGAAATTGAGAAAATGAGGCAGAACTAGGTGATATTAAAGGAGCAGTGTGTAG
>CAAKHC010018726.1:91105-107652 GCA_901007825.1 Macroramphosus scolopax
AGGTTCAGGTTTTGCCACCTGTAACATCATATATATATATATTTTTTTTTCATTTATACATGGTCCTCCATTTCCCTAACTTATATGTTTCTGAAATTGAGAAAATGAGGCAGAACTAGGTGATATTAAAGGAGCAGTGTGTAGTATTTAGCAGGATGTTTTGCCAGAAATTAAGCTTAACATTCATAGCTGTGTTTCTGTTCAGGTTCTTTTTCTCTTCCAAGGAGCATCTACAACAAGCCAGAATGGACAAACCAGCACCAATCATATCTATTAAAACTGATTAATGCTCTCACACAGTCTTAGATGAATGAATTGATTTAGCTGTGTTTGTGAGGGATTTGAAGTTTTCCCTTCTCTCGTGGTGTATGATGCAGGAAACATGTCTGACCTAGGCCGACGCCCTCTGGTCCCTGCACATCTTTGACCCGTCCGTTGAGCCCAATCGCAGGGACGCAGGTAGGTACAGCGCGGGGTGGCCGCTTTCCTGGCACCTTCACGGTCACCCGCAGCAGGTCCATCTCTTTCCCGGGCGCATTCAGCATATAGTCCTGCCAAGCCAAACATCAGCCATTACCATTAGCACCAGCTGCCTACTGGTGCTTTCAGCAGCCTAATGCCTTAAAGTGCTCTGTCAACACACTGACTCACATTGACACTGGAGTGGTAGGACAGGATGCCATCGTTGGAGAGCGTGACATACTTCTTCTTCCACTCTTTGTTGAGCGAGTTCCCACTGCGTTTCAGCAGGATGCCCTGATCGGGGTGGGAGAAAAGAAGAATGACTTTGTATTGCTAATACCTCATGTGCTGATCTCACACTTTTTGGCTGCCAAACACACCCGCGGTCTATCCGTTCGGCCTATATGGGAGATCACGATACTTCATTACGCCACACAATGACACTGCCATGAAACTTTTACTTTCAAGGCACTGCTGGTGTGACGTCCTCACAGAGAGTCATTAGATAAAATCTTACCTGTTTGATGGGAATGCAGCGTCCACTGCCCAGATCGCCCTTGCAGTCTGCACTTCGTCTGTTTGAGTCACTGCCTCTCCGGCCCTTTACGAAGGACAAAAGCAATATCAACTGGGGTGATTTATCTACAACTCTAACTTAAAGTGCGTCAGCTGTCCTTATGAAATGCGATGAATTTCATTACAAAGCCGTAAAAGGCATTTGGAACTGTGAATGCAGCTTCTGCGGACTGTTAAGGCTTATACATATAAATGTTTGTGGCATTTAGTCCGATACTAAAGCTGTGGCAATCAATACTTTCATACTAACAAGGGATCAAATGTTTCATGTGTAATGTGAAGCGGGTCACTCGTAGTAACCAACAGATGAATATAACAGGACTCTGCCGCTCCCTTGGGATCAATGGAGCGCTGTGGCATCATTCAGCTATTTGTTTTGGTTCACTGGCAGACACAGCAGCTCACTGCTTTAGAAGAAAACCTTGTTTAAACCATTGTGTACTAACCAGCATTTAACAGCAAAGATAGTAATTTTCTCATGAGTAGTTGTATTTAACAGCTCAACAGTCCGTCCTGCTGCAAAAAGGAGGGTGAATGTTGGAGCTCCATTCACCTTGTGGCCACAATCACAACTCCAAATAAGGAATATTTGCTCTGTGTGTGCTGTAACATGTTCAACATATCAACTTTAAAAGAGACGGTTGAGCAAGTGTGTTTACAGCTTTTTCTACCGGCTAGAAATCAACTGGTGCATTTCATTCTCTCACCCACCTTCATTTATGATGAAACAAAATGTAACAGTGAAGCCAGTTCATATCTATTGGCCCCTCTAACAGTGTGCGGTTACATTGGTTATACCTCCCACCCCGGTGTTACACAGACGGGGAACATAGAAACCAGTGGAAGGTGTCTCAGTAAGGTGTTGGGTCACCATGAGCTGCTAGAACAGCTGCAATGAATTAGTTCAGTCAGTCGAACCTCATACAGCTCCACCTATGATGCTCTTCCTCTTGAAAAGTAAAAGGAGAACCTTGCACCAAAAACAAAAAAAAACAACATATGTCCAGTATTTACCGCAAATCGAGCGGTGCGTCTCCGGGTGGCACTTCGGACTGATCCCGGAGTGGTGTTGTCCTGTTTCTCGCCTCTCGCTGTCTTGCCAATCTCTTTATGGCTGATAACAGGAGTGGAGGGAAGTGATGAGGAGTAGTCACTGCTCTGCCCACCGTTACTGGCCTGCAGACAGGGAAGAACCAGGGCGGGGCGGCGTTGGAGAGATAATTGTACATGGGAGGGAAATACAACAGCATGCACGGAGACTTTAAAGATATTGTTAACACATTATGAGTCTGTGTTTGTGTCATGAAGGCAAAATGTGGTCCTGGAGACACCTGCTGTAGCAGGAACTGCCACAGAGACAGTGTCTGTGTGTCCGTGGACAGATGTTGAACTGTGATGATGAGCATTTGTGTAATAATGTAGGTATGACTACTGGGTACTGAAATAAAGATGTAGTAAAGATTTTACCTGTCCTGTATAGACACCGGACACTGGGGTGGAGCCTCCGGAGTGACTGGGAGAGTTGGGAAGAGATTTACAAGAAGCCAGTAATGCAGCTTGCTTCTTGGCTGCCATGATCTTCTGAGCAGCTGTGGCGCAAAACAAAACTAAACGTTAGTAATAAGAAAGACGTCACCTTCTTACGTTTGTGTGTTGGGCGGTAGCAGGACTCTCCCTTTGACAGGGACACGTACCATCAGTGAAGACTCTGTTCACGTTGAGGCCGTACGTTGCACAGGTTTCGTAGTAAGTGCAGCGCCGCACGTCCGAGCAGAGCTGTCTGGCTCTGGCATCGTCAATTACTCTCGGGTTGCTGCTGCTGATCTTATCTAGAAAAAAACAAAAAAACAAAACATAAATCAGTGGCAGAAAGTAATTAAGTACGTTAACAACAATTGTGCTTGAGTACAGAGTCGTTCTAGTTCGTCCATCACTAAAAAAAGGAAGCACGACGTGGTTTGTGTGATTGACCGACCCTGCGTGCCAACGATGATGAAGGGTATCTCATTCACAGGCCGGTGGATGGCGAGCTGGTGGTAGATCTTGTAAACTTCCTGGAAGCTGGCCTCATTTTCCAAACTGAAGACCAGGATAACGGCGTCCACCCAACTGGCAAACTGAGGAGAAGGCAGGAAAAGAACGACACTCAAAATACACAAGAGGACTAATTTATGCAAAGTTTAATTAGTTGTCCGCATTACTCGAGTTTAGGTCAGTTCCCAACCCACCTGAGCACCTGGGAGTTCTGCCTCTTCTCTGATTATCAACAGGTGGCTCTGACCGTCAACCAGGACGTCCTTGATGTACTGGCGCCCTGGAACATATAGGGATAAAGTCATTTAGGACCTTTTTCCACTGCAGACAAGAACAGATGAAACTATTAATTAACTGTTAATATTGATGATCTCTCTGTATATTTAGCTAAGTCACACGAGTGAGGCAGCCGGCTGAACTAACTACGGTATTGTAGTGTCGTAGTTTGGCTGGTGGACTGAATTCAAGCAGTAGCTGTTATTTTTATTAGCTATAACTGTGTATTCAAATAAAGAAAAGTCAGCCATGACATATGTCTGTTGTCCTTTGTGTTCTGACACACAGAGAGGTGGAAGATGAGAACATGAGAAAACCAACCGTCAGCATTCTCCAGCGGCACGTAGCTTCCTGTCAAGTGTCTGTGGACCAGAGCAGACTTGCCGCTGCACAGACCTCCCAAAACACCCTGACGGACACACGTTAATAAGTAGTAACACGTAAGAATGTGAGTGGAGCTCGTGTTCGTTTCATGTTAAATCTTGCACACTCGTTTGTAAAAGAAGTATCTTAATGCCTACCAGGTGGAGTTCCTGCACCGTCTGGCTGATGGTCCATTCTTGACTGCTGGTGCACAGAGCTGAATCCAAGAGGAAAGTCAAAAGGGGAATTATAATTAGACGGAAAGGACAACAGAATGCTCACTCAGTGTTGCACAGATGTGATGCGGTGGTCAACGGTTTGTTAAGTAACAAGCTTCAGGTAAAAAAAAAATGGAGATTCGGCAGATGCTGAAAGGTGTAGAACAGATATCAGTCATAAACAAACTGTCTTATATACAGGTTTTATCTTTGTTAGCACCCAAAACAGTCCATCCATCACCTGGGCTTTGTTCAATGACGTCCGTAGACAAGATACAAGTTAAAGGGATCCTTTGTAAGCTGTCATGTCCTGTAATTCAATTCTGTTCCTTAAGTCACTGTCACAGGACAAAGCTGCGGCTCTTCACCCGATGACAGTAAGTTTGGCTACAAGAGCAGCTGGGCATCGGAGGGCTGGGCCTTTAGTCACACAGTTAAATATACCCAAAGCTGGAGACCATAGGCGAGTGTCGGAACATAAATAGACTAATGAATTAATAGTTTGCCCCTCCAGCTCGTAGCAAGCGAGATAGCGATTCCTTCTGTCCTGCAATAGAGGTGGACGGCCCAACTTCCTGGTGATATGTCGCCCCCTGTTGGTCTGGTGTGTGAAATATGAAGTATTTGAATAAACAATACATTACGAAAGACAAATGGGCACTGCTCCTTGTTAACGAACACATCGGTCAGTACACCTTGTTAACAGGTGAAGTTACCTGTATGGCTGAATTTGTAAGTGAAGAAGTTCAGATAATTACATATTGCACCTTTAAACAAAACAGCACAGTTGCTAGAGTACAATAACGGCTATGTTAGCACACAGTTAATAAACATGTTTATTGTTTATTGATTAAGGGTTTTGTGATGTTCCTTTAAAGAGTCACCGCCTGGCTGGCTGACACATCACACTGCTGAGCGTCACAGTGTCCAAGCCTCCACTCGCCTCTGGGTGCAGACGGCTTCGGCTGCCAGTGATTCAGCACCCAGAAAAATTCATGCATAACACACCACTTCCTTGCCTGTCATTGTAGTCACTGCATGAAACAACCCTAACAAGTCATTCATTCTTTCGTTGAGCTGGAAGACGTATTCATCTCCAGACAACAAAGAATCCAACCAGCTCTGTGCAATCATTCATGTCGTTCCCAGAACTGGTATTAGAATAATACATTTTTTTTCTTGCAAGAGAAATAAATTATAGTTTAATCTGGGACATTGGGATTATACTGAATGATCAAACGTGTGTTGTTGGTCTGTTCTGTGTGAAACTCTTGTGTGTCAGACAAGAAGATATAATTACTGTTGAATGACTCATCTGGTCACTGACTTTGATATTTCGGTTGAGGAAAACGTTTAAACTCAATTCCATGGTCATTGCATCACATTCAGAAATGAAAACAATTCTTTTAGGTTTATATAAGAATAACCTCCTATAAAAATACAATGCTTTACTTGCAATATAATTTTATACATTATTAAAGTACCTTCTGACCCCTTATTGAATGATTAAAGACGAAAAACTGTTGCTGGCATCTTTCAGGCTTTTGTAGTCAAAGGACATCCAGTTGGCAGTGACAATATGATGGCTGAGTGTTAATATGAAGAAATCACATTATGTTCCAAGTGTCATGATGATAAGTAGTCGCTGTATTGCAGCCAAATCTATCTGGTTCATCGGTTAACTCTGATCATAATGATCCTCCAGCTGTGCTGCTTTGTAGTGTAATTTTAGCATTGGGTTTAATGAATAATGCTTTATCAGGTTTGATGCTGATGAGACTAAAATAAATAAGCTTTCATAACGGTGGAACAGACAGCAAGGTTAGTTACATTTGTTCCCATTGTATAAGAGTGAACGCGTGGGAGTTGCAGCACTACAGCAACTGTTAGTGCATAAGTGAGATATATCGAGGAATAAGAATACATTCTCTATCATATTCAGCCTTAACGTTCTTCTAGAAGGAGAGGAAAAGATACAGCCAGTGCGATGAAGACTGATGGTTTGATGTTCTTTTCAATATACAAAAGTTGTACATTGAAAAACAGTCAAACACTCGGCATCATCCTGTTTAACTGACGAACGTTAATGTTCACAACATCATCATCTCACACACACACACACTCTGACGCTGGGTCACGTTGTGGCGTGCAGCTATACGGTTTCAGGCGCCATCCTGGGGACGCAGATTCAAACTTTACACCACCGAGATTCTGCCCCATCCACATCTTTGGGCAATCCCCACGCCCACAAGCCCCTCCATCAGCAGCGTCACACCACAGACCAAATAGCATCTCTCACGGCATGCTGTTGCCATGGCAACTCCATTTTCCAGAAGCCTCCAGCCCGGGTCTCTTTACAATAAATGGTCTCTCATGGAAACAGCGACGTGTGTGAGAGGCATAGAGAGATGATGTCCACCTGTTCGGCTACGAAGCTGCAAATAAGCGACTGTGTGTTCCTCACATTTTCACTTTTCCGGCAGATGTTTTCTGAATTGAATTTCATCAGCAATCGGTCATTAAAACAACGACGGAATCTTCTGAAATTACAGGTATAGAGTATAAACTGCACTGCTCTGTAACACTAAATATATTGTAGACGAATGAATAGGCTCCATTTGAAAGCTGATTCACTCGTTGCACCGAGCAGGAAGTAGCAGGTCCCCTCTCTCGTCTGATGAACACCGCTCTGTGTATCCCCAAGCTTAATTATTCATGTCCCACTTACTCCTGACAAATTATTCAGAGTTTAGTCCGATCCTAAATCCTGCGTCATGGATTATTGTCTTTACAATAGTTGAATAAAGATCAAAGATTAATAATCTTGCATGCTTTCCTTCATTTCAAAAACAGAATGCTCAGACTGAACTCATTTCCTGTTGGTTTGATTGTCAGGGTTTGGGGCTTCCTCCTAACGGGTATCCAAAACATTCGGTAAAGCTGAGAGACAGCTCAGTGCAAACACATTTATCCCTCTCGACTATTCAAATGCCGACAGTGAAGCACTTGCGCGGCATATTGATAAAGATGAATCCGATAGGAAGGGGGGCATGTTGCACACGTGCTCGTATTTGGATGTAAATCTACAAACTTTGTCTCCAGCGTGAATTCAAATCCTGTTTCTGACTGTTTTCATGTGCACATTTGCAGTTAATATAATCATATTCAAAATTAATGTGTAAAATCCCGACTTCTCTTTGCAAGCAAGAAGATTCATCCTGACATTTATGTGGCAAATGTGTCGATCAATATCGTGCTGAAGCTAACAATCAATGCCGATCACAGTCTTTTTAATCATTAAAATCTTGATCGAAGGCTTCTTTTTGTCCAAAATCACTCGGTTCATTATAACATATTACAAAGGAAAGCAGCAAGTACTCATGTTTGAGAAGAAGAGAATGTGTAGTCATTTTCATTGTTCAAACAAGTTGTTGATTCATTTTCTGTCGACTAATAGATTAATGACTAAGCATTTAATCTGTACTGCAACACTGATTCAGAGTTATTGTTTACCTCTCTGTACCAGTCCAAAGATTTTTTAGCAGGATATATGCTGCATTTCTGCTTCAGATATTCGTATAAAAACATATCCATGAATCAACCTATAAACTCAGGCAGATTGCTGTTGTGCAGCCAGTGGAGGGAAATCGTATGTATTTCCACTTTACAACAATGTTACATCTTCACATTCATTATATCTAATTGGGGTTTGTGTAGTTAGGATTTTATGTAGCTGCCGACTCAAGACAGCGATGAAACCAAATCCCTCAAAGACAGGAAAGGTTAACAGCCAGAGTTTAAACTTCTTTCTTGGGCCTCCATATCAGTAACTCATTACCCAGCATGTCACTGATACCTCATTGCAGTTCACACTGAGTTATCCACTACTTTAAAGCAATAGTCTATATTCTTAAAGGACAGTGAACAGTTTATTTTTAGTTGTATTGCCAACTCAAAAGCCCTCAACATAAAAAAGCTGTATCACTTTTACATCCTCCTATAATTCAATAACATGAGCATATGATCTGATAACATTCAATTATCGGGTAATTAGATAGTGTAACAGTGTGTAATTTACAGCAACAGCCAGAATAAATGAAATGTTGAAGTGATGAATTTCATTAATGAAATTAAGTGCATTGCTGGGACTGTAAGTGGGATTATGCTTTGGTTCGGGTCCAGGCGGCTCCGGAGAGGCCAACGTGAATGGCAATGAATACTTGATCCTGTATAATCACATTAAACAAAATGGACTCATCCATCACTTATATTCCATCTAAGTGAGCACTGATGTGTGAAGTGCCACCGTCACCAAATTGTCATGCAAAAAGAGTTTTGCATCTTGTGTAGTGAATGATTAAGCTACTTCATGTGACCAGTCAGCTATCTGCAGCAGGGGGAGTCAAACTGTATGGTTTGATATGTTAAAAGTCCAGAGGGCCTTCATAAAGGTGCAGGTGCATGAGACAAACTCACCTTCCTCCTCACTAGAGCCCCTCTCCACAGCTGGATAGACAGGCGATGCAGTGTTGACATTGGGTGGCACAGCTGTACTTTTGGTGAAAATCCCACTAATGAACTTAAGCATCTTGCTGTCACGAGCAGGGGCTCTCTGGATCGTTCCTCCTTGGCCCTCCTTCCCCTTCTTCGGCTCCTCGGAGGGGGAATGTAGGTCGCTGTTGTCCAGGGTACGATTTGTACTTTTTCTTTGAGGCCTGGTCACATCGGCGGCAGGATGTGCAGGCAGGGAAACCGTCTTAAATCTCTCCCCCTGAGGGCTCTCCCTGGTCATTATGCCTGAAAACCCCCCACAGATGGGAACTCCAGGACGAATGAGCGTGCCCCTACCATCGCTGTCGGCCCAGGAAGCCCTGTAAGGCCCCAGAGTTGTACCTGCCATCAAGGGGGACTGGTCCCCAATACGAGTATCCCTCCGGTCTAAAGTCTTAGCAGAGTGATACAAGCTTGCCTCTCTGAGTTCCCTCCAGCATGCGGTGTTGGCCCCTGCATGTGACCTCATCACGACTTCAGGGCGCTGGCTGACCTGCGGAGGGATGGAAAAAGGGAGGCTGCAACGTGAGCGAGTGTTTAGGTCAGATCCATTCTCGCCCTTTAGGAAAAGCATGGGGGGCTCTCTGTAGAGCTCCGTCTTAGGACGCAAGGCATCTGAGCGAGGTCCCTCTCTGCGCACAGTTCCCTCCAAGCCAGTTCCTCCGTACACTTTCACCATTTGCTTCACAGGTGGATGCATAAAAGAGGTGTCCTTGATTTTACTAACTGATACCATGTCTTTATGATGTCCATGAGCTTCTTTTCGCTCAGGCTTCCCCCAGTTCTCACTGGGGACGCCATACTTGACCTGCACCACTTCTTCTTCCACCACTTGTGCACATACATTTCCTTCCTCCTTTTTAGAGGCATTTCTCACCACCACCACAGCCTCCTCCTTCTTAGGGCTCCCTTCCCCCTCTGGAAGAGGCTCCTTTTCCTCTTGGTTCCCTGCTACATCCTCTGGCACAGCCTCAACCTTCACCAGAGTGAGGGAGATGAGGTAGGTGGTGCGTCTCTGTGGGTTGCCTGCTTTGCTCATTGGGACAGCAGACCTCAGCACAGTAGTGGCACCTGCTCTCAGACCTAGGCAGATATGCAAACCTCAGTCATGGCAAGAGGGACAAGACTGAAGCAGAAGAGAAAGAAAAGATAAAGATCAAACACAGACACCTGATCAAACCTTGTGCAGATGATTATCTCAGATTTGTCTGATCCATCAGGCATGTGGAGTTGACAGGAATCCTGCTTTCATTTGACGGATATGAAGAGTTGGTGTGAGGCCGCACATTGCAATTTCTTATGATATCTTTAATACCTGACCCAGTGTAACAGGTCTAGACTGTTTTTTTTTCAATGCCTAGATTAATCCCCTTCAATGCACACCGCTACTACTGGTCTCCACCACTGATTCATTCATAAGACTCTCCTCTTGTTGCTTTGCTTTCCTCCTTCATCTTTTCTGCACAAATCTTACAAGTAGACACACGTACAGCTATGAGAAGATACATCTCTACAGATCAATGTCTTAGCTTCGGATTTCAGCCCGCAATTATGCAACAGTCAATACATTTGGTTTATCCATTCCTTGATCCGACTATGATAAATACTGGATGAATAACGCCACCTTACTACAATAAGGGTTAATAGCGTTTGCTCATATCGTACCTTCATTTTCCTCCAGAATATCCATTGCATAGTTCCTTTTACATTTGATCGGTGCACAAATGAAGGATCTCTGTTGCCATCAGATAACCGTTGATATCAAACGGCACATCGAGCGAGGATGTCCAAAAAAGAGAGGATCGGTCCAAGAGAAAACCAGGTGAAAGGGAACAGGGTGAAAAAACATCAAAATGGAAATCATTCACTTGTCACGAAGCGTCTGGCAGCTGGAGCCTCCATTTGACAATGTCATGCATAAAATTATGTATTCACAGTGCGAGGGTCACTGAGAGATACTGAAAAACATCTGTTGTCAAGTCTCCGGCAAATAGCAGAAGAGATAGAATAGATGGATTTACGTGATACAAGAAACGCTTCCTTGTGCCTGTATCCCTCCTCTGGAGAGCAGCTCCTCTCAGTCACCGCATCCTCTCCTCCGAGTGCCTTATCCAATTAGCAAGTCAATAAAATGTGTCTGTGAGGCAGAGGAAGCCCACCAGCTCACCACAGCCCCGCCTCCTTTTTTTCCCCTTGCATCCTTTGCCTTACAGCCCCCCCGTTTGCCTGCCGCACAACCAGCTCCACACTGGATCCTGCTCTGGCAGCCGGGGCTGGGGATGGGAGACTTGCAGTGAGGTGGCGGTGGTCCTTGCCCACGTTCGTCCGATTTTTATCTGTGTCGACACTACAAAAGAGACAGGAGGGAGGGAAAAAAAAAATCTCCAGCTCTGCTCCTGCCAATGCATCTGCTCTGTCTCCAGCTCTTTCTCTCCCCTCTCCTTTCCAGATAGATTTATGGGCAGCTCCTGCTCCCTCTCCCTGCCTCCCAGTCTGTCCCCTCGGAGAGTGCAAAGGAAGAAAAAAATTGAAGATGCATATGGGAAATTGTACTAACAAATAAATAGACATGAAAAAGGAAATTATATTTAATTGAACAACAGGAGATTTAAAAAAAAAAAGGAAGAGGAGTTTGAGTCAAAGATTTGAATAAAACCCTGTATGATGTTCTGGAATTAAAAGCTGCACAGAAATAGCTCTTGAATTTCTGTTAACTTCACAATCTCTCCACAGGAGGAAGCCACCGGCCTCGTCTCGCTGCTCGTCTCCATCTCAGCTGTAGAAAATTATTCTGAAAATATTGAACCGTTTTTGTCAACCTTACATTCAAGGGAATCATTCAAAACCCCGTGACTAACAAACCTAAACCTCAGAGAGGTGCAACACGACACCAAATCCAAGCAACTGTCATGAACATCTACTTTGATGTGTTTGGAAGAGTATGTGTGCAGGTTTTCACCCGTTTAAAGCTCCCCAGTGTGTTTCTCATCCGCTGAAAGCAGAAGGCGCCTCATGTTCAATTCGAGGACATCAGAACTGGTTTGGGGCCATTCGTGGTCCAGTATGCAAATTACAAAAGTGTGATGTAGAACTGGAAACACCCTCATATCCAGTTTGAAAGGAAAAATATGTGAATATGCATTGATGCTGCAATTGTGTAGAAGCAAGGACGTCCTTCAAGAATGGAATAATATAAATTCAGTATAATTCCATCCATTAGTGACATAATGAAAAAATGCTTGACTATTTTTGTCATGGGTCTAATAGTTTCAGATCTAATCAAATGGAGGTCCGTCGTCTAATTTCTGACATTAGAGGTCTTTGACATGAAAGCTTGAGGAGCACCGCTTAAAGAAAATACTTATATTAATATGTTTTGGGTCAATTCAAGTCATATTTCAGCAGGCTGAAGTTAAGTTTATAACCTGGATTTGTCTTTAATTCTCATTTTACATCAGTTTATAGATTTGTTATGTCAGAGCTGCTGGGCAAACAGACATTATGATAGATACACGTATTTGCTTTCTTTCTGAGAGGATGATTGATTCCACTCTCACTTCTGTCTGAACATGTAGCTGCAGGCAGCAGCCGGGTAGCTTAGCTCAGCGTGAAGACGACAACGTGGAACAAATGTGAGAGTGGTATCAACCTTCCGAATCTAATTCTCAGCACGGGATCAAAGCGTTTTCCAAAAATGGGAAATTGTTTCTTTAATTTTTTATCAGCCTTGAATTCTGGAAAGGTCTGAAGTGAAGACTGCGCCTGAACATTTGCCAACACAATTAAATTTGTTTGCTGTTACACTTGATATTCTGGGATGTTGCTGATTAGTGCAGATTTATTTAGTAGTGGATTTATCAGATTGATCATTTTCACTTGTGACTTTAGCTGCAAATTCACATAATTTAAAGGGAAACTGATGATTTTCCTTCAATCTTTACACACGTGTTGGTATGAAAACTGTACGGTTGGAAAACATAAATCTAAAAAGTTCTCACAGCTTTCGCACACATTCAACAGAAATTTAAATATAGTAGGTAAAGAAAAATAACACAAACAATTCTGCATTTACAGTTTGTTTCTATTGCTTCGCTTATGACGATTTTTTTTGTAACATCTGTCCCCCAAGTTTGTGGTAACTCTTTCAAGTACGTATTACCTGCGTGTTAACGTTAACTTACTATAACAATCTCACTAAACAAAAAAAAAAGAATAGAAGCTCTTCACGGTTTATTTGGTCGACATTAGAGGACAAGACAGCAGTAATGCCACCGTGGTCTTTTATTTATTGGAATTTAACAGAGTTAATCATGTTTTCAAGAAGATTTTATTCCATTTCAGTTCATGGTACGATGAATAACTGGGCCGTTGAATTATGACTATTAATAATAAAAGACACAAATGAAGTGGAATGTGATTAAAAGTGTTTTTATGTATTTGTGGTTGCAGTGCAGGTTGATTTCAGACACAAAAAAAAAGTTGTACATAAAACGAATGAAGTCCGCCCCTTCAGTCCTCCCACAGCAACAACAAATGATTTCCAGAGTATTTGAGGGCAGTACCAACATTATTTTGACCGTGTGCGTCTTACTCCTCTGCTAGCTTAGACTATTGTTTCCTCTCATGATTTAAATACAGCCGTGTTTAATGATCGCTACAATGATTTGTTTCTGGCACATGCTGATGTCGTCATCGTTCCTTTTGCAGGATAAATATGAACACAAATACAGTTAAATGACTAACGGCTGGCTAGTCGAACCCTCTGAGATGTCACTTCTGTCGTGCTTTGTCGAGCCGGTCACGAGACAAGGTGACACCTCTGCTTCCCTCCCTCCAAATACTGCACAAAAGCAACAAGAGCAACGAGAGCAACATTTCAGAGGAGATGCCAGATGTCGTCGTCATCGTCTTCTGACAAGACAGAGACAGAAAGCAAACATCAAAAACACCGATACCGTCCTTGAAGTCAGGACATGTTAACATCATTAAGTGTGACATTTACACATTGGGAAAGCATGGCAGTGATTTGTAAGCTCAGTCACTTTTTTTTTTTTTTAGTTCTGTATCTCAGACTTGCTTTCATCCTTTTTGACGCGGGAGTAACAAAAGTATCCCACAGCACAGGCCGAACATGGTAAGGCCAGGTCCAAACTTAGACTCCGTTCCCTCCCGCTGCATGTTGCATCGCATCATCTCAGCTTCTTGTCTGAGTCAATGTCCCCTCGTCATGGAAATATGGATGATCTAGTGCATTCAGGGCAGATATTCGTTTGAAGGGGTCAAAGGTTAGCATCCTCTGTGGAAGAGAGAAGAGCACGGTATTACTGATAGAATACAAATATATGACGTTCTTGATGGGGTTGGATCCCGGCTCTGCTGCTCATCTGAACACCAAACCAGTTAGAAAAGAGTTTATACTGCCGGATAAGAAACATGTTAGATTCTTCTGTGGCTTCGTCACTTAACTAGGAGCAAAGACAACAACTGCTGCAGTCTGAGGATGCTTATATATAAATGAAAACACAGACAGTATAATTCCTGGCTAACTCTCACCAGCAGCAGTTGAGCCCCCTGCTCATTTATCTCTGGAACAACGTCAGTCATCGGACGTGGTGAGAGAGGGGGGAAGATCTTTCTTGAAAGTGTAACATCCGCTGGCCACTCCTCATCTGGCGGCAAGCCAATAACTCTGAAATAACAGTTCATCATTGTCAGACGATGGTTCTGATAGGATCTTCTCCTGAGGTGAATGCGACGGAAAATATTCACTACTCACTCAAAAATTTTCCCGAGTTGGTCCACCTCGGACTCTCCGCAGAACAAAGGTCTAACAGATGAAGAATTTGCACCGTTAGTGGATTGAAACTTGTTTCCATGTGGTGAGAAATGTGCTTAGTCACGTTTATAAAATGTAAACTTGCGCAGGAAGGCAAACAGAGTCATGATGTTTGTGATTAGCAGTTTGAAGATTAAAGGGTCTGTTCCACTGTTTGTAGAAGTTCCAACATCTCACATATTCAGGAGTTACGGCACTTTCTCGGTGTACGTCTGCCGTGTCGGTGCATCAGCGTCAATCAAGATGACCACAGCCTTCATGCTATGTGACAGTTCATCCTACTAGATGGAGCTAGGGAGCATGAACTGCTGTTTGTGCAGAGGCTGACACCACCCATGTTTGGTCGGAGTCTGTCGCTGTCGGTGGATTTGTCATTTGCAGATCAAATCCGAGTGCTCCTGAACTGCTGGTAACTTCACCACAGTTTTTAAGTTACACTAACATTAAATATAGTGTCCTTCAGTGTTTGTGACTGCACGCTGGGGAAACGTTACAAGACAACGTGTTCCAATCAGCAATTATATTTCCATCAAATTGCCCTAAAGCGAAGGAGACATGGATGATGTGTGTGAGTTTCAAACTGCCAAACATAAACCTCAGATTATAACCAAAATCAAATTCACTGCTCCTTTGCCTCGCTGCTTTTAGCAAATTACATCAAACCCTGCTCACGGGTTGTTTCAGCATCCACGCAGGCACTGGCATCAAATCACAATCACAGCCCACTAACATCATTCTGTGTATTCTCATCTGATTATTATTCTGCTGACTCACTTGCGTCTGAACATCTCGGCAAAGATGCAGCCGGTGCTCCAGATATCCACAGGTGTGGCATAACCCGACTGCAACAGAACCTCGGGAGGTCGATACCACAGTGTCACCACCTGGGAGACACGTGTAAGTGAAGAAGAGTAAGAAATACCAAGCAGACAGAGAGTGGAGGGGAAGGGCAGGCGGAGAGCTCAGACCTCCGTCGAGGCCGACAGCCCAGACTTCAGCCCAGAAACGGGATGCATTTATATTACAAATATGCCTTTTCTTTCCCCCCGTTAAAGGTCCGAACACATCAAAAACCTACAAGGCGAAGTAATCAAGTGACTGGCCATTGGTTTCACTATTACTACAGTTTGAAACAAACTAACTATAGTGTTGCTTTGGTAGATACACAAACGGCCTCTGGCTCTTACCACAGGAGTGAGGGCCATGTGGCAGCTGTAGATCCGGGCCAGTCCAAAGTCGGCCAGCTTCACCTGGCCCTGGCTGGTAACCAGGATATTCTCTGGTTTCAGGTCTCTGTGCATGACACGGTTAGAGTGCAGGAACGCAAGGCCGCACAGCAACTGCCTCATTACGTCCTGCAGAAACACACCAGCGGATTTCAACAGATTATGCTTCCGCACTCGTCTTACGAAGGGCTGAAGAACATTTTCTCCTTTGGACATATTTGATAAAAGCATGATGTTCGGTTCAGGTTTGGTTTTAGTCAGTTCTCACTTTAATGCGGTCTGGAGACAAACCAGGAGCCGGGGCCCTCTCTAGGTAGGTCTTCAGGTCTTGGTCCACGTGTTCAAACACCAGAGTGACTTTGGTCTCCTGGTCTGACCTCTGGGTGGCACATACGTCCATAAGCCTGCACAGATACAGGAAATCTGGGTGAGGGGTTCCCCAACGGAAGGACACGAAACACAAGATGAACACGCGGCGGTCTTACCTGACCACATTGGGGTGGTCAAACTGCTCCAGCCTTTTCAACAGCGCCACCTCTCTGACTGTGGAGATCGGGAGGCCATTTTGGTCTGTCTGCACACGCACACTCTTCAGAGCCACAAACTGTCCACTCTCGGTGTCCCGGGCCTTATAAACCGTCCCGTAAGCACCTCCTCCGATCTCTGCCAATCGCTCATACTGGATCTTGGTGCCGTGGGCCATGGCCGGTTTCAAACAGACTGGAAGACACGTCAAATACATGAGACGCAAGAGCTAAATGCGATTAGGTAACAATAATAAGACGAAGAAACACAATTAGGACTGCATTGGTAGATGTTGTGTATTGTAATGAGATTGGGAGTTGACAGATAGCTAGCAGCTCTGAGACTGAGGCTGAACTGAGGCTATTTTCATCATTCTCATAATAACATGGGAGGAAGGAAGGAAGCCAGGAAAGTTCCAGTGCACGCTCGTGCGTGTGTGTGTGTGTGTGTGTGTGTGTGTTTGAGTTCTTGACTGACTGA
>CAAKHC010018727.1:4834-16693 GCA_901007825.1 Macroramphosus scolopax
ACACACACTCACACACACACAGACACAGACATACACACAGACACACACACACACAGACACAGACACACACACACACAAACACAAACACAAACACAAACACAAACACACAAACACACAAACACAAACACACACACACACAGACACACACACACACACACACGATTCAGCGAGATGCGGCTCCCTGCTGTGGACAAGAAACACCTCAGTTCATCAATCCTTAATGAACCAAGTGTCCTCTGAAGGATCAGTGGATCATCTGTTCCAGGTTTTTCTGTGTGGACGAAGAACTTGAGCTTCAGTACAGTTTCGTCACTGGAGGAAGAAAATAGTTTTGTTGACAAACAGTAACAGCGAGTCACTGAGAGGCTCCGAATGACCTCCTGGTTATCTCAATGTAGATAATAATTACTCAACAATACCTCATTAGAACAGTGATTTCTGCCTGGTGACAGTGAACACAACATCAATATTAAAAGTTAAACAAATATTGATTGACATATGACTTCAAGCTGAATTTTGGGATGTCGTCAAAATTCTCATTGTTACTGTATTTCGACAGAATCGTCAAGTATGCAAAGCACAAACAAGTTATTGACTTCAATTATCATTATCATTATAACAAATACGAAATATAAATCTGATTAGAGCATCAGTTAGCTGCTTGTGCAGGTCGTCTCTCATGTGATAAGAGGCGGGACATTCCTGGGGTGTCTGTAGGTGTGGCTGACTCCAAGTGGGAGAGGGAAGATACTGGAAGAGACAAATGGGAGCAGATGGGAGGGGAGACGTATCACTGTGACACTACACATTGATAATACACTCATTTCTAAAACAAATGAGTAAATAAACACCAAGATCATTTCTGTATAAGTTGGACATTCAAACATTCACTTTGTGGCAGTGATGTTGATCCTGACCATCCTCCTGTCTGAATACAGACCATCATGATCATGACATCATCATGACAATCTAAACAACTAATCTAAAATTAATTGCACCATAAAAAATGAGCAGCAGACACAAGAGTTAAACACAAAAGACGCCTCTGCTAAACAAAACATGGTGAGAGCTCCTCATTGAGTCTGTCTCTCATTCGAATCCGGTATTTCCCCTTCACATGTACAGCACATACAGTCAGAAAGCTACGGACGCCAGCAGAGAGATGATAAAGGCATTTCCATGTGAATGCGTCTGGCCTTTAGGTAGAAGCGTCCTGAATGCGTTTGAAGTTTCCAGCGCTCCTTGCTTGTCACTTATGGGAGAAAGGCCTCTCGGTGACTAATCCGGTTTAGTTGTGCCCATCTGTGGAGGAGAGAATCTGGCCTGACACCAAATGCAACTCAATAGATGCTTTTGCAAACAAAAGCAAAAATGGCCGCCCCTCCTCTGCTCTCCTCCTCTTCACTCCTTATATCCTGCCTGACAAGCACATTGAATCCAACTCGTCTTTCATATGTTTGTCGAGAGCGTGGTTTGTACCTGACCCCGTTGCCATGGCTCCCGCTCCTGCATGGGACAGGACATGTGTTTACTGTATATATTATGGGATGCTGAGAAAAGAGAGGGCGGTCTGGAGTGCTGGTGCCCTTTGGTGGCACATTCAAGTGTGCGAGACCGTGTGTGTTTTAAAGCCAGGCGGTTCACTGTTCTCCTGCTCGGGGGGGAACGCAGAGAGCAGGAGGCCGTACGAAGGGGACGGTCATCACAGCTCCAACTCTAATTGGATGAGATGTACCATGAACGCTCAATGACCGCGGGCGTGTGGTCAAACCACATGGGCGTGTCCCCGGGATTGAGTGTGTATGTCTGTTGTACGTTAACTCTGTTTCACAGCAAGAGACTGTTAAAAGTTGACCTGTATTTTAATTTAACATTATATTGATGGAGAGAAACGTCAGTTGATAAACGCCACAGACATCAGGAAGAGTTCTAATCAGCTGACCTGTGTTCACCTGCAGTTGGTGGTTGCCATGGTGATGCTAACTGCTGACTGAGTGAGGCAAGGATTCAGCTGAGTGACCTTTGACCTCTGCTTAAAGACTGTAACTGCAAACCCTGTACGTTGTTATATTCTGAGAGTCAGGAAGCTGCAGAACTCAAACCCGGCTGCTTGACAACACATGTGGACTTCATCTGGATGTGCTTGTTGTAATGATATAATCTCTGAGCTTCTTGTTAGATAGTAACAAGACAACGGCAGCCGCTGCCTGCCCCTCCTTTTCCAGCAGTTTCATGGCGATAGATGATTGAGGGGCCGGTTTCAAATTGACAGATTTCGTTTCTCCCAGTTTGTCAAAAGTCAAAGCAGACAGAGGCCGAGAGCTCCGAGAGGGAAGACGGAGTAATTGAAAACACCAGGTAACATGGACCACTTGTAAAGGACATAATCCTCTTTTGAATGTTTCAGCTTTGGGAAAGTTAAATGGTCCACACACGTCTTCCAGATCCAGCTTTGATAGTAAAGACTCTCCACACAGCAGCGTTTTGTCCTCCAGTTGCTCCGTCCACAGTTTGTTTCTGCTCTGAAGCAATTTACCTCTGCAGTCAAATAATAATGGACGCCGTCCTTTGTGATGTAAATTACGTATTGGCTGTGAGGGCTTAATGGGATGCATGTCTGGCACATCAGGAACAAATCTGTTGGCTTTGGCGCACTCAGACACGACTCCTCTTTACACAGCACACACAGTCACGGCACCCCGATGGACCACAAGCGCGGCGCCACTGTGGAACACGGCCAGAGCCAACGAGCGAGTACGGGACGGGTCCGTGACCCTGGCGGATTGGACAGTCAGGTGCGAGGCAAGCAGCACTTTCTCTTTACGAACTGTCAGAGCTGCAGTCGTTGGCTGAATGTGGGCGATCCGAAAGCCAAACTAATCATTTGTTATACAGAAGACGCCTGTTTCTCCATCGGTGTTTTGATCCTCCACACCAGAGAGGACGTCAGTGTCGCTGCGTTGCTATGGTGCGTTGATTGTGTACAATTATGGTAATGCCGTCGCCAAGGCGTCACCATGGTTAGACATGAACAAATACACCTGTGACTGTGTTGTCGAAGCTTCGGACGCTGCAGTCTGAGTCCTAACGTTCACTACAATACATGACCATTATACAACTTGAATAGTTCTTTAAAAGCCTCTCTGGTTCTACAAGTAACTGTATTTATGTGACGGTTCTTCATGTGCTTTATGATGTGTGTTTTTAAGTAAAAGGGTTCTCAGTTTTCATTGGAGTGATTTGTTGGCAGGAAGTAACACGAAATCATGGCGGTTTGCAGAGATGGTTCTTTAAAGGAATAAGGAATAAACAGAAAGAACAGAGCACTTTACAGATCAATACACTACTTGTCAGAAAAATCCCAGATGAGACAGATTACAATGAGATACTCTGAGAAGTTTCCTCTGCCATTTCTTGAGCTGTTTCACTTCGTGGTTTTTTCCCGCTTCCTCCGACTTTGTAACTTTCCTGGGTTTCACTTTGCACCTCTCCAATCTCTTTAAATGTTTTTCCCTCTCCACTCCTCTGCGCCTCTTCTAATGTTACCGGTCATTTATTCTATCCATTGATAGACTACAGCGGGCTTGTTTTCAGAGCATTAGCGCCTATTCTCCCTGTCAGCAGTGAAAACCAAGCAGCCGATCGGATCTACACGAACTCCTGCCAACATTTGGTCGAGAGAGACGTGTGCACGGTCCGGCCAGCAGACTGGTTAACCACATACATGCACACACAAAGCTCACACACTAGTTCAGGTATGAAGGTTGCTGTAGTAGAATACGGATTCTGTCTGTTTCCTGCAACAGTTGCAGCTGTCTCTAGTCTCTTTGTTTTTGCAAAGGAGTTCTTTCTCCTTTGGTGTTCTTTGAGCACACATGTTTTTACCACGTACGCACTTTCTATCTAAACTGTGACCGGACAGAGGACGTCCAAGTGAAGGATTTAGTGAAGCTTCCTATTTTCTCAGAGCCAACATCTGCGATACATGATTAATTAAAATGTATTTTGTGTGCTTACGAGAGTTCAGTCAATCGGAACCTAATGTGCAGTCCTTGAAGGGGGAAGAATAAACACAGATGTTGCTCAATTACTTTCCACATCTCTTGTCTAAATTCAGATTTCTTCACATTTCAAGCTGGCAGCGCTTCTCAGGGGGACGGGCTGCTGGATTTAAGGATCTTTTGTTATTAACTGCTGTAAAAATACAGACAAAATAGGATTTAATATCCCTTAAACAGTAAATCTGCAAAAGTTTGAACAGAGGCCAAATATATTTAGACCGTAGAAACAAGGAAGATAAATCTGACTTAACTGGTTCCATTATAGCAGCGAGGTCTCGAACTTCAAAACAAGCACGTCGTAATAAACACAAAGGCCTTTGACTCTTGGTAGTGCTGCATTAGCGGTAAACAAACCCCCTTTTAATCTCACAGTTAATCTCAATCTCATAAACATTTTAATTTTTGGCATCAAATGGAGTTCCAGACTGGAAATTGGCCGCTACTCAAACCATTTCTGTCCACTCAGCTTTTGACCAGAGCCACATTAACTGGTATTATGACCCCCCCCCCCTCCTATCTGCAATGTCAATTTATGAGCAGTCCGTGAAAACATGACAGGACTTTCTCTCCTGCCTCCTCCTCTTCCTCCTCTCCAGACAAAGTCAACAAGATGAGAGGTTGTCCCGCCCATTGAAGTCGGTGTAAGAGGCTTCCCAGCTGGAGGAGACTTATAAATCCTCCCTCCAAATGTGGCAGGGCCGACGAAACGAAGCACTCCGCTGAAACTGAGGCGCAGGTTGGTCGGCCGTCCCTCTTGACTCGATACAAAAAGTCCCCCATAAAACGAGGAAGCAGAATATGAGGTTGATTACAGCAGTTAATCTTGCAGATGTGAATAAATCACAGATGTTTCAAAGTCATCACATCCAGTCAGATTGGACCTTAAATCAGCACTGACAGCTCTCATACGACCGCGACACTTAGTTGCTTTGTCTAATACATCATCCACTCATTAGTCGGTGTTTATTCACTGTCAGTTCACAATCTTGTGGATGTTGAATCTTTTGATGATGATTTGTGTTTTACTTTGATCTTTTGGGGAAATACATTTTTTAATTGTGACATCATATATTTGATCTTGATTATGAATCAAATCATCATGATGTAACAGGCCTTTTGTCCGTACTGCTGTTTGTCTGATGACGTCACAGCGGGATGGAAACATTACATCTATCAGTCAATCACATTTGTTGTGGAGTTAAACTCCTTCGGGTTGGTACTCTGCTTTTATCTTTGTTAATAGAATATGAACATATTGCAGATAAATTAATATTTAAAATGTCCCAGACTTTGTCTTGGCAAATTTTACGCTCTAAATTCTTCACCTTCACCTTCAGCGCACCGCTAATGCGAAGTAAAATGAGCTGCACGAAATGATGCAGAGCAAAAGCTTTTGGCATGTTTGGTTCTTCAAAGCTTTTGCAATGGGAGATTAGTTAAGAGCTGCAGAGCTCAGCTGCGGCCAAAAGAAAAATGAACACTAAGTGTTTTACAGCTCAGCCACCCAAACTGATCTCTCTTGTAGAGGCTCGAATCACTGAGGGGAGCAGAGCCGACACTCCGGTCCTCCACTGTTTGGATTGATCAGATGCTCATCTGTGCCTTTAATCTCTGGTGTGTAGCTATGCTGATATGAGGAGACACATGTGGAGAAAGATATGTACACACTCATCATAGACACACATGTAACACACACACACATACACACACACATTCCACCCAGCCCTCTCACACTGCAATGCACCCAACACCCGTCTTGAAAGATGCCAATGCACCGGTCACGGTGTAAAGTCTCAGTGGGTTTTGTTTGAAGTATGTATGGGGGTTGTTCGGCCAGGTCATTGTCCACTGACACACACACACACACACACACATACACACTCTGACCTTTGGTGCCAGGCCTTGGGCCGAAGACTATTCTGAATAGAAGAGCAGATGGTGGAGAGGTGGCTTCAATGGAAACCGGGTAAGAAAAGAAAAACAGAGCAAGGAACAGAAGAAAGACCTCAATAGAACATCTGGAATTGACGACGTCTAAGGAGATAGTCAGGTGTGTGTGGCTGCATGTGCGTGCAGGTGTGTTGGGAGTTTGTGTATTTCCAACATGTGTTTGTGCGCCTCCCGCTCTGCTCCGGGTGTCAGAGTCGGTATATCTCAGTATGTCTGTCTATCCAGTATCAAGCGGTGGAAGCTGTCAAATGAAACTGAATATCGCCGTGTTCACGCAGCATATATGAATTGCCAGACAACTCCTACTGTGTGCCCACACACAAAGCCAAGCCACAAACAGATCTGGTTGGGTGTGTGTTACTGAACCCCTGACAGGGGAATACTCTGTAAGTCATCCGCCATAATGGTCAGCATCTTTTTTCATTCATCGTCTGCAGCTGTTACTTCAGACAAGCTTTTGCTTTTTTCTGACGAGCGAATATGTTTTACATCAGATTCCGTACACATGCGAGCAGATTTAGGATTTCGATGCAGTTGTTCTGTGCCAACAATGTAACCTGTAACCAGTGTCAGGATGCTTCCCTGGAATGGACAGATAACATGTTAGCCAACTTACCGAAAAATGTAAGAAGGCGAAAATATTTCCAGACTCTCGGAATCGTTCCTGAAATAATGTTTGATGTCAGAATGGACAGAAGGACCGTTCCCTCGCTTCATCCCAAACCAAGTCGACATTAGATTTATGACTGTTAACCCCCAGGGTGCAGAGCTTTGCCTCAAAATGTTAAAGTGGGCCTAAAATAGTGTCCGGTGATGGATCTGTCTATTGGTACATAGTTTCCATGGCTTCGGTGATCCTCAGGGGCAAATCTGGATTCCCAGCGTGTGAATAGCACGATAATGACGTTAAAAAGCCTGACCGCCACAAACTACTGCATGCATGTCCAAGTTTTATTGGACCACTGGCAGATAAAGCGGTATAAAGTGGTTCAGAATAACACACAATATATATGTCATATGAAACCATGAATAAATTATAACTTTCACTTTAAAGTGCTTTTAACACAATTTTCGTGGTGGCCAAACTGTGTAATTACTACTATGGTGTCGATCACGTGATGCATTCATATATTTATATGTTCTTTATAAATGCCTGATTGTAAGAAAGGTGGAAACGCAAACTTCCTTAGGACGAGCCAGTCGATCTACGTTCCCAGACTCTATTGTGATAAATGAGTTTCCTCTGTAGTTCGGCTGCTCTGCTGCTTTCTCGCACTGCTACATACTGGAGCACAACAGGTGTCCTGTGACTCAAATTGTCCCTCTGCTGTTGATTGACGAGCTCCGGAGAGAGAAAGAGAGAGAGAGAGAGAGAGTTCACTCCATGAGTAGCCCACCAAAAAGTGGTGTTCGGTGACATGATGGTGCGTCTAGCTTGTTGGCTTCCATACAAATTATCCCTTTAAAGTGAAACAAGGGCTGCTTATTTAAAACTCATCTTGTTCAACTTCAATTTCATCTAAGTCTCATCAGCATGTTCAACCTGAAATTATCATTGACTCCACGGATATACTGTACATACATCTCCACAAGTAAGTAGGGTAGCAGAAGCTTAAGGACTCCACGGAAGAAGAGAGGAGAGGAGAGGAGAGGAGAGGAGAGGAGAGGAGAGGAGAGGAGTCAGTTTTATGATAATGATCACATGTTTAGGGGAACTGTTGTAATCGAGGTGATTCCATGTTAGAAACTGGGGCAACAGATGAGGATTTGAAAACGGATAAAATTAAAGGATGACACAGGAGAAAAAGGAGGGTGCCTAAAAGCCCGGAGAGAGAGAGAGAGAGGGCAGGATGTTCCTGGGTAATGGAGATGAGATGTTAATGTGCCTGCTAGTGATGCATTGCAGCAAGCTGAGGGAAGAAGGAGAAGTACAAGACAGGAGAGAAGGTGATAGGATACGTGAAAAGACAGATTAGAGGGAGAGGAAAGTGAGAAGGAGGAGAGAGGGTCAAAGAGGGGAAAGAGAAATCAACAAGAACAGAGATGAAGTGACAGGAAAGGGGGGAGGAAGAGGCGGAGGTCTGAACATTGATGAAGCTGGATGTTCGATGTCCCATTATACAAGAAACTCAGAGCTTCTCTACATGAATGTATCTTCACAGTTTAACTACTGTTGCTCATGAAAGAAACAAATCCTATTACACTCTCTACAACAGAACATGTGAACGATACTGCAGCTTCTTCTGGATAATTTTGAAGCTATATAACCTCCCTCTAAACAGGGTTGGAAATAACCCTTTTCGTTTCATCCACCTGCCTCTGCAAGGTGGATGGACTCCAATATCTACCAGTCATCTTTCTTTAATACATGAGCTTCATGTTTAATCTTTTCAGCAGTGTTTACACATTGATCATAGTCCTGTTTGATGCCACATCGCAGCCCCCTGGTTTCTCCGAGGGCTGTTTGAGCGTTGCCATGCTATCAATTTGAAAACACTCACTGCGACCTGGGTTTGTGCCTTCGGCCCCCTCAGTGCAGACCTCTAGGAGGCTCTCCGCATTTGATTAGGGGGTATGGGGTGGAGGCGGTAAGTGCAATTCCATCCACCAATCAACCCCATGCAACTACAACCACTAGAGGATATATGTCGGTGTAACAGTCTGCCTCGCCTTAGTAGGAAAAGTACAAGTGTGAACTGGAGTGCAGCAGAGGTAGTTTAAAAAAGCCTCATTGTTTGGTTCACAATAATATACATCTGCCTACCTATGTTACTTATACAGTTACCTACAGAGAGTGCTGAGGCAATGAAGCTGGATCTTAATGTCTGCACACCCTGCGTCTCACACACAAGCGCCAAAGGGTTCCTGTGCGTAGGTATCACACTCGGAGGGTGTGTGACGAAGCGTGAGAACCTGGGCAGGAGAACTGGCACCGCTGCCACAGAATCACCCACATTCGGTGGGCGGCAGGTGCTAATTTCCAACCCTGTTAAAATCATATTAGGTTGTTCCTTTTTTTTCCAGGAGAATTTAAAGTTCAGTTTATATTTGATTTTTCAGTTCCGTCCAAATCACCTAATGTACAGAACTCCCACAGAAACACCCTTATTTTAAAACAGTTTTCCACAACATTAACAGATAAAAAGGCTTTTAAAAGCATGTAGGTGTGTGCACCTACATACATGCAACACCTAGATGTTGCATGCTTTACATGCATACAAATATCTATGCAATACCTAGATATTTGATCTTTATCTTGGTATTTAAGTCCAACACTATATAAATTATTAAAATGCCACGAGTGTGTCATTGCGTGACACATGCGTTCATGACCTCATAAAAACAGGAAAACCGTTTCATACCTCAACGAGCAGCTCCTCATAATGGTAATATTTAAAATGAATGCAGACCAGAATGCTTTGCACACCAAGGCTATATTTACCTTTAACATTACATGTACAGTGCGGATATATACACTGCACATTTAGCATATAGAACAGAGACAAAAGTTTGGCCCCCGGCAAGCCCGGCTTCTCATTCACAAAGCAGCCAAAGTCTTTGTAATATGAACCTTTTACATGCAACATGAATAAATAATGAAAGTTGCCTCTGGATGTACAAGTTATTCTTTAAATGTTACTCTCATGGAGATGGAAAAAAAAGGTGGAAGGCATCACACCAGAGATTACAGCTTTTAAAGGTGATTTTGATTACGGGACGACTTTCAATCCCGAGTTAAACGAAGGAATGGGAGTGTGGCTCTCATCCATCAACCAGCCATAGAGGCCTGTATCGCAACTAGATGATGAAGACTGAAGAGGATAAAGTTAATTCCCAATCTGTGGTGACCAGGGAGGAAAGTTTCAATGCAAACAGAAAACCCGCTATTTATTCCGTCTTAAAAACGCAGTGTGTTTCCCAAAACATGATTTTATAAAGAATTCTGATCGAGACATTTACTGAGCGAGACATGTTATAGTTTCACAGATACACTTGTATTTTTTTCTAGTGCACGATTAGCAGACACTGTTTCTATACTAGTGCATTTTTGTAGCACCATTATATATCATATATATTGCGCAAGATTATTCAACAGTCTATCTCCGGTTAAAAGGCTTTTCATGCAACCAAACAGATGCTACATGCAGACTGACAGTTGTATTAGTTCTTTGCAGCCAAATATATACAAATAACAGTAGTTACTTTAACCTACACAAAGGAAAACCAAGCACACACACAATTAAATAAAGTTAAGAGAAGCACTTACTCAGGAGTCAACGTCTCTTTCTCTTTGTTAAGGTTTTGGTTGCTTCTCACTTTAGCTCTCACTCAGCAGGAGTGACAGTCGGCCAGATGGGCTCGGCGTACTAGCTGACTTAACCTGTTCGCTAATAAGATGCAAATTGTCAATATGTACTTTTCCTTTCCGACAAAATTGAATGTTTGTTTCTCTTAAAGACTGTTTCCATTCTTTAAGCCAAATCCCTCCCAGCAACATCTCCTGTACAGTCAGACACGACTTTGCTGTCCGTATTCTTATTCAACAGCAGTTTGAATCGGAAAAATGATGTCATATTTCTTTAAGAACCGTTAAGCTGCTTAAGTAATAGTCAAGTACTTGTAGTTTCCATTCCAAATCAGGATTATAACACTTCACACTCCTTTGTTCCTGCATCATGTAATATCAGACGGTACATCATACATCACGTATGGGTCCTTTCGTCTGATTCCAGACACGTGTTCGGTCTCTGTGTGTACGTGTTGGGATTGATTTTAAACTCTTTATCATCCACGCTTGGGCCAGGTGATTCAGAGGGTGACGAAAGGGGAGATGAGTGAAACAACAGTGAAGAATGAGAAATATGGCGGAGCGGGGGAGGTGGTGTGGACTGATGGAAGAGAGAAGTGGAGCGCTCCTCCGTCCTCTCAGACCAACACCATGTCTCTGGTTATCCTCTCTGCTGCAGAGCTCCTATCACTGAAACCCAACGTCATCCACAGCTGAAGGGCTTCTCCTTCACTCGACAACAGTTGGCTGAAGGTTTGGTAAAGTCTTGCAACGTGTTGGTCAGCTCTTCTACAAAGTAAATACGTTTCTTTTGGGGAATGAAGTCAAAAAAAAATTTCTAGCATGTGATTAATGTACACAATCATACTATTAACTTCTACCTACCTGAATTAGTCAAGAATTGTCAAAGAACTTTTTGAGATTCCACCTCTTCACAACAAGCAACTCAGCAATTTTATTCATAATAATAATAATTATATAATAAATTGTTATATAATTAATGATACATTATTATTATTATTATTATTATTATTATTATTATTATTATTATTATTATTATTATTATTATTATTATTATTATTATTATTAATCAATTTATTATTATTATTATTAATACTAATTATTTTTATAATTATTATTAACACTATTATTAATAATAATACAATTATGATTGTTGTTGTTATTATTAAGTTTGATTCACCAATCTGACTTTTCAGTTTGAATATTGTGATGACAACAAAGATAAGCATAATGGCCTTTTCACTTTACTTAGTTAATTCCGGCTGCTCTTGTATGATTGAACGAGTGAATGAATGAAAGTGTGAATGAATGAATGAATGAATGAATGAATGAATGAATGAATGAATGAATGAATGAATGCATGAATGAATGAATGAATGAATGAATGGATGGATGGATGGATGGATGGATGGATGGATGGATGGATGGATGGATGGATGGATGGATGGATGGAGGGAGGGAGGGGGGGAGGGATGGAGGGAGGGAGGGATGGATGGATGGATGGATGGATGGATGGATGGATGGATGGAGGGATGGATG
>CAAKHC010018727.1:17573-55714 GCA_901007825.1 Macroramphosus scolopax
GTGTGTGAAAAGCCCACAGACTTTCAGCAATGGTGCATGAAGATACTGGGCAGGCATCCAGCATTACCTCTGCAGCAGAAGAGGATGATGCATAACTCTCCCATTCTCCTTCTCTCTCATGAGAAACACATAAACCCGTCACACACTCCTGTTCTAAGAATTCTTTGGAAAACACTGCACAGTACGGTTCACATGTCCGCAGCGCATGCTGGCAGATTTTTAAATATGTGTTATATTCAGTGAACTAGTGATGATGGGAGCCCATTGAGATCACTCATTGTCCTTTCCTTCAAAAGCAGAGTGCTCTCTACTGTGGCGCTCTGGACATTTGATGCTTCATCAGTAAAGCCTCACATGAGAGGAAACTCTTGCCGGGGTGTCAGAGGGGCAGAGTCATCCCCAGAGAGTGAATACTGCAGCCGAAATGATCTGCAGAGGGAAAAAGATGTTGAACTTCTGAACGGCACATTGAGCTTTGGTCTTGTGAATGTCACAAAGTCCAATTTACAATATTAAATGAATAAAATGAATAAATAAAGCAAATTCTTTTCGTGAATCTATAAATAATTTATTTCTCGACAGATGAACGTACTAACATGTGCATCTATGAAGAAGCGAATTCATTCAGTTCATGTATTGACTTATTTTAATATCAGCTTTTGAATTCATTTCTGTGAGGCGGCGTGTTCCTCGGGGATTCCCTCCGAGTAATCAAACTAAGTTAGCTACGAATTAATTGAAACGTGCACTTGGGAATACGGACCTGCGGTATCTTTAAAAGAACCTGTTCTTCCTCTCAGGAGGAAGTTTTGACGGTGCCTTCTCTATTTGCAGCATGCAAACAAAGTGTACAAAACACTGATACATTTGTACATGTTTTCATTTATTCCATGAACAGGTCGGACTGACTGAACGCTTGTCCAATCTTTTGTTGATACATACTGGATGTGATGCAACAAGCTGATATTGGTGAGGTAGGAATGAGGATTCACTTGCCTGTCCGTCATATAGTCTTGTCATATTGTTAAAGTCCCTCTGCAGTTTTCAGCTGCAGTGTGAAGAATGATGGGAAATTAATTATTCTAATGACCACATGTGAACATGAAATCCTACTTAAATCAAGAATACAGGAGGAAGTTGGGGGAAGTGAGATGTGTCAGGGTACTAAAGTACTAAAGCTTCTTTAAAAGAGCAACAGGATTTATATACATTCTTCAAGAATTTGTATTGAAATATAAAAGGAAAATCTCCCCAAACCAATAAACTTTTATCAAAGTGGAACAAAGTGAATAAACTAGCTGTTACAAAACAGCTGATGTAAGTGCACTAATTTGTTTGCATGTAAAACATAACTTACTGTGAATTTCAATGTCAATTTAAATGGTAAAAATTTGAATATAACTTATTTTGCGCTGTTTTGGAGATTTTCAAAATAAAATAAAAATATTGCCAATGTTTTATTTGTGTTCATACAGCTGTTTACAGCCTTGGTCCAATTCACCAAAAAATGTATAAAACATATAAAGTATTTGAACTTGAAACCCCTCCTCATGAGCAAGTTTATTCAAGCAGTTTGAGTCATTCTGTAACAGTTGTGACCTCAGGCTTTCGTCAGCGTCACAGATTAAATGCTACCTTGAAAGTTCTCTTCCAGCAGTGTTGAAACAGCCCTCGGGCTTAAAACTATTGTTGGAAAAAGGTGAAACCACTCTAGAAAAGAAAATACATTCGTTTACAGTGTCAATATAATGACCACACAGTCTTTCCAGTGATTATAATTACTCATGGAAATGACTATCGGGAGAATGTTAGACAATGTTTGACATATTATATATTATTGTGTCAGACACACACACTCCCGCTCAATTAATTTAGAGCTAATCCATGTAATATTGTAATATGAAAACAATTTTATCATTAAAAATAGAAAGGCAGTTGGTTGCAGGGGAGGTCAATTATGTGTACAGCAGGAAAAGGAAAGAATTCCAGTTTTGTACACATTTTCTTAGCTTTTCCTTTCTCTCCCCTCCTCTTCCTCCCCCCCATCATATCATTCTCCCATTCCTTCTACATATCTGCTCTTTCTCCCTCCATCTACAATCATTACAAGAAGCTAATTAAGTAAGACCGATGACTGAACTGAGTAACCTCACATGCAAACTGGGGCAGCCGGCTATTCTAGGAAAAAAGTTTCCCCGGTTAGGCAGCATAGAGATAGTCGGCCTAGAACGGACCGAGTCTGTCACCCCGACAGGAGCAGCCGGCCGGTGGACCAGCACATGGAGGAATATCTGTGTCCTTGTATTTCTGTGGAGCAGGAACTCAGAGCAATGCTCCGCCCCGCACTGCTCTCTGGTGCACTGAGTGAGTGGGTTCATTGATTGTATCTCTCTCCTGGTACTTTAATGGCCGTGGTACACTCGTCTCTGCACCCGGCATTAGCATGGTCAAGTTATTTCCTCTCAGGGGCTATTTCCACTGACTGAACAGGATTTTTCCGTTCACTCCTTCAAACTCATGTAAGAAAATGGCAAGCTGTGTTTTTCCATTATTTCCTGTACACTGCGGATACAGGGAGCGAGTGCTCATTGTGGTCGGATGTATTTATTGGTCATAATGGGGTTTTTCTCTTCTTTCTTTTTTTTTTTTTTTTGGGGGGGGGGTATAATTCTCTAGTAAATCCTTTTCTTAGATCCAAATAATTCCCATTAGCAGATTCAAGTTTGTTTCTATAAAAAACTTGACTTATTTACTTACTCTTTCCACCAACACAGGCTCATTGTAATACTTCATCATGATGTATTCATTTTAAAGTTATGTTAAAACATCGGCACTTAGTGAAGGTTTCAGTGGTCTCGATGTGATACAGGAGACGGGTTTGATCTTGTATATGCTTCAGTGATAATCCGCTCTGAGCCCAAATTGTGCATTCAACAATGATACACAGGCTCCATCACAGATAATATGCGGTTGTTTGTCAACGACCGAACTAACTCTTTATTATTCACCTAGAACACTCTGCAGGATTAATATTGAAGGCAATGAAATATTCTCATTTTCTCCAAAGCTACTTACAATAGTACATTTTGTCAGCATTAGTGAACCGACCGTGCGTCACAAATATGTCTGACAGCGCAAAACCACTCTGATTAGGTGGGCTGGGAAGCCCTTTTTTGTCAAACTACTGTTCCCAAGTTCAAGATTAAACCTTCACGCTCACTTGTATCATCATTACTTTCATGCCAACATAGCGACCAGCAATCTGAAAATCCTCAAATTGCTTTCTTGGCTGCGGCTGCAGATAAAGGAAATACATTGTACTTGTTCTATTGTCGATTGGCCCCTGAGACGCGGGCATCTACCGAACATCAATTGTTTAACTGCAGGAAGGAATAAAAGCCAATAGCAGGGGAGAAGGTGGAAAGTGAGAGCGAGAAAAGTGAGCAATGTACAATAAGATACATATGTGGGGCGGGGTGGGGGGGGGGGGGGGGGGGATTCCATGTGTGAGTGCTCTATCCAGCAGCTTTTCCCCCTGCAGTGAAGGATGAGGGGATGACTTGCTGGAGGAAACTCTACACGCGTGCACAAACATGCACGCACGCTCTCCACTGCAGGTAATTGGTGTCATGAAAACCTGCCAGTCCACCAGGAGGTAGTAGTACTCTCTTACCTCACCCTTCATCCCCTTCAGCCCCTGAACCAGGTGGATGTAGTCAGTGCTGCCCTTACTGAGCTCTCTCCACCCTTATATATCTGTCCTTCATCAACGTCTCTTCATTGTAATCAGTACAAACTGAAACCTGCTCCTCAACAGCCACTGTGCATTCAAAGAATCAGATGCATGTTCAATGTTATCTCAGGTGGATCATCTTATCATTATAGATGATCTATGCAGAGTACAGCAGGATTGCACGCTGAAACAACAGTGTACTTTTAGATCATAAATCCCTTCAACAGAACATATAGCTACATGATTCAGAGCTCTGCAGGGGAGTTGTGTAGAATGTTGTGCAGCCACAAGCTATCAAGTAATTAGGCCCCATTTTGCCATGAATGTGGCATCTAGCAATATGACGCGGAGCATTCATGATGTTTTTAGATGTTCAACACCTTCAATACTGAAAGGCAGATGTTTTAAGTCGCTAAGTGAACCGGCTACAGACTCCATGTATTAATACTAAAACTCTGTGCATTCATGTATGCACACATGTGAGTGAATCTGTGAGAGATTTGTGTGTTCAAGCTTCTCTCAGGAGACTTCCCAGTGCCTTCATGTTGTCACAGGGTTTTGGCTCTGGTCTTGCTTCAGCAGATGTTCCCACCATCCTCTCCGTGTCTCTCCCTTTAAACTTGTGCCTTCTCTCTCGGAATTTCCATTTTCAGTGATGAGGGACTCACTTTTTAATCTCCCCGTGTCTTGGTGCCTGCTTCCTCTGTCGTGTGCACAACCATCCGCCAAATCCCACCGTCCTTCCTACACTCTGGAACTGATGAGTAAAAAGCCTCTTTCACACATGCGCCGCAACCCTGGACTGACCCAGACAAGAAGACGCTGAATGTGAGAATGCAAATGTCCAAATCAGCTGAACCGGACATTTAACAGACTTTAACCCTGCCGGCTCTCTAATACAAAGTCTGTGTAATATCTGATTTCTAGCATTTTAATAGTCTTAAAACCAGAAGCACCTGAGGGTGAAGAGGAAGAAAAAGCTTAATTTACATAAAGATTCAAAGAAAAAACTGTGAGAGATGAGAAGATGCGGGAAAGTCAAGAGACCTGGTTGTTTATGACCAAATTAAGAACCAGCCACATGACCGCAGCATACTTCATCACGTCCTGCCTCCTACGCGCTCTCCCCAGGCGCCACCCCTCACCTCAACCCAAATGGAGTATTTCCAGTAGGTAAGAACTCATCCGGGTGAGAACGCCTCTGACGTGGACAATCTCTTAGTGTCTGCTACATGTGTGACGATGACAACTCCGGGAAATGTACAACTCTGATTCATCTGACATTGTTTGAGAAAAACTACGATCCTGCTTGTACCTGACTGCAGCATGTCCCTGCTTCAACACATTGCAGATATTGTGTGTAGTGGAAAAACTGCCAAGAATAAGGATTAAAACGACCGGGGCACTAAAGCTATAAAAATTCCATATCAGATTATGTTTTTTTTTTGTTTTTTTTTATACCAGTCTCAGTTAATGTTGGTAATATGCAGCGTTCTTTAAGCAGAGGCTGCTCAGGGCATAAACTTTGTACAGACATGAAAACTTAATAATAACTTTGACTTCCACACACAGACCAACAGAAATGTTATAAACTCTGCACACACTCACAGGCCAATGATAACATACAATATATTTATTTCCTGTCTAAATAATTACTGATTGTTGAGACCACTTCAAGAACAATCTGGATGAAATAAAAAGGTGAAACTAATGAATTACAAAAAGTAAATTAGTTCTTCATCACTGTATGTGGAGTGCAGTGTAACTACCAGACTAATCCCCTTGTTGCCTTCGTCAAAATTCAACAGAAATGCCATTGTTTTAAAAAGGATTTACTTACAGTGAACCGGCGCAGAGGAAGTGTGGTGGCAGGCACAGTCTCCACTGATATCCTTTTGGTGCTGATGATAGATGAAGTAGCAGAGTGACCTGTCCAACACTAAATATAACCTAGAGAGCGTGTAGCCAGAGTAAACAGCAGGCCGGATCGGGCTTTTCCATGTCGCATGGACAGTATAGTCGCCTCCGGCAAACTCATTCTGAAAGGTTGGACGGCACGGGAAAGTACAGACGCTTCACACCAAGGCTCTGTCCCTAGAACAAATGAAGGGAGGGCGGCAGGGAGGGAGAGATGGAGGAAGAGAGAGAGGGAGGGAGAGAGGCAGTGGGAGCTGGAGTATGGGACATGCAGGCATGACCTCTTATAAGGTGAACACACGGGGACAGACACGGAACCTGGTCTCAATCTAAATTCCTCTAAATGGGATTTAATCTGCAATGTAGAAGATGTTTATATTACGTTCTGTGATTTCTTTAAAAACTTTTAACTGCAGTCAAGAAATACACTTAATTCAGCTCATAATTAACACCACTGTGACATGAAGCTCATTACTTGATGACACAAACATGTCGTTGCACATGTGTTTGGGCAATGCATCGCCCTGCAACACCAGACATCTCAACCAAGTTGTAAGTCTGTAAATCATCAGATCCAAAGTGTAATTTATAGAAAGCAATCACAATTGGAACTGTTACTGAAACATTAATTACATTTGTATTAATTCTGTGTGCCACTACACGTTGTGGGAAATCTGCATACAAATGTGCTTAAATGAGAAATATCAGAGGGAAGCAAAGGCAGAAGGAGGGAGTGTGAAAGACCCGGGGACGAGGTTGGTGTTTCATAAAGATGGGACGAGTTACTGAGGAGACTGCACGCCTTGAAATAGCAGGGATCAACCTTCTCCCAGCAGGGTGGCGACGCTTCCTGCCAAACGTCTTTTCTTGCCATCTGATCAAAAAAAAAAGAGAGAATCAGGCTCAGTCCCGACCGCCAACTAGGACTGGATTCTGCCACGACGGTTGTAATTCTGTTACCATCGAGCGTCGAGATCAAAGTGCCACATCATTTCTACTTTTGCACCGTAACACAATTTCTGCAGAAAGAAAATAATGACTCATCAGGCTGCACGTAAAGAACGGAGGCCGATTACCGAGGCCGCCGCCGTGATCGCACATACAGCCATCCAACGCTGCTTTAAATCATCAATGGAAACTGCAGGGATGTCAAACAACCTGATTATTGTCTTTGTAGCGTTTGTATTGATTTTTTATTACAATGTTAATTCAATCAATTCGAATAACAAAAATTGAAGACCAGAAGACGGGGTTGAACGTCCTCATAATGTCTAAAGAAAAGACGGAATTTAAGATGTACACTGATAAACATTCTGTCCTTGAGAGTAAAATGAAGTTTGATTCCTCATTTCTGTTTTTCTCTGTTCCTCTGTTCCTTCTTTAAAAGAAAGAATAGCTATCGGGGGGGAGAGACAATGTAAATCAATCTTATTGGACAATTACCGCTGAACAATGTGTGTGTGCATGAGTATTGCAATTTTTAGCAATCCAGACAGGACACACACACACACACACACACACACACACACACACACACACACACACACACACACACACACACACACACACACACACACACACACACACAGTCTGAAGAAAAGCAGATCAGGTGGACTGAGGACTGAAGGATGTGTGACAGAGGGAATTGATTGTATTAGTCCCGCAATGAGCTGGCAGAATTATTCCTGGCCTTTCCACCTATTGCATGCTGGGACAGGCTCCATCCTGGCTGTGATCGTGATCGTTGTGTAAGCGGTTCAAGGAAAAAGATCGATGGATTAAACTAGCCTCGCCAAATGATGGAAGCCACTTATCACACATTCTGTGAATGGCTGATGGTTTGAAATTGCTCTACGGTTTTGGCAGCGGCCGGGAAGTTTTATGACACCCGAGTTGAAGCAAAATGTCAGCAGACATATTTCACATCGATGCAAAAACAACCTCAGCTGACCTCCTTCTAATTATTCAGAAGATTTTTTACAACCTTCATGAGTACGCTTGAGTTACTGATGGTAGGAGGTAAAGTACACTCGTCTGAGCTCAGACGGAAATTTGGAGAAACCAGAAATAATGAGCTGTTAGATTTAATTCTAACTTGTACAAAGGTCTTATTTTTCAGCGAGTTCTTCACTATGAGCAATTTTTCCGAACTGAGAGTCTATTTCAAAGTTGGATACAAATATTTCTTAGTGTGAGCCCAGTCTGAAATCAACAATGACTAACACACAATCTGGTTGCAACTTTTTGAGGTATTTCAAGGTCACGAACGGCCGTTTCATTATTCCTCTTGTGTAAAAAGTGTTTTTGTTCGGTGGTCTCTCCACCTCTGTGGTTCATACAAGAGATGCACATCCTCAGACACTTAAAGTCTTTAGGTCTATCAGATGGGGCAGATTAGGTCTGCAGGCTGTCTCCTCCGGGCTTCCTCTCCTTTGAGTCGCAGGGCGATGACACACAGATATGCTGCCCCGTGGAGGACCTGATCGCAGAGATGAAGGAATGAGGGACAATCACAGATAAGAGAGTAACAGAGATGAAAAGCTGTAAGGAGGTGATCCCTGCGTCACCAGCTGAACTGCTTATTAGATCAGACCCTGTTCGGAAACGCCCCGGTGTTATGGGACGACTGGGTGGTGTTTTCCTTTCCCGTCCAACTTTTCTGTCCACACTTGGCGCCGCACACTTCATGCATCCCTGCACTCTCGGTGACCAACACGTTTCTATGGGCTTCTCGAAAGCCAAGTCATTGTGCGAGATGCACACGTGCAGTGTCCTGTGATGTGGATGACAGCAGAGAGGCTTCCATAATACTGTCACCGCCTGTAAGTCACCCTTCTCCCCTCTGTCCTCACTCTCAACAGCCCAGACTGACGAGCTCAGACACACACAACGCGAGGAACAAACCTAATTGGTTCAATTCAGCGTCTGTGGTTACAATCTATCTGGAATGTGAACTTACAGAGTGACAAGGTCACATGATAAGATGTAGTGCGCTTGTAAATAATATATGCCAATGGTGTCAAGATGAGAGATGAGGTGGCGGGTGACTGTGCAGCTGAGGAGGGGAAGCAGTGGTTCAAAACACAGCAAACAGACCTCCACCCCGGAGTAAACCTCCAGCTCCTCACATCCCAGACATGGGTCCTCTTCTGCTGAGATGTGCCAGATTCGCAGAAATCCTCACAGAGTGGAGGGATGGGGAAGGAGAGCGAGGTGAAACAGCAAGCAGGGAGTGGGAAAAAATGCAGGAATAAAATGGATAAAGTGTTAGGGGAGAGGGATTGATTTCATAAACCCTTTACCCCCTACCCGATCACCCTGAGCAACCCTCCAAAATTAGGCCTGTCCATCTGGCATGTGGACTATATTGGCCAGAAGGAAGGAAACGGCAGGGGAAGGAGGATGAGAGCAAGATACCTTCCCCGCTCAGCTATTATTCTTTGTTAACCAGTTTTTAGCACTGCTCAGCCTCGCCGGTGGTTTTCATTAAAAAAGGAATCAACTCGGTTCTGCCAGGACCCCTAATCAAAGCCAGACGCCTTGGAGCTTTTAATTGATGCAAGCTGGACCTCCATGTTGTACACAACTGGCTTAATGTGACAACTTATCCCATCACTACAACAGTGTTTCCCAACGGACTGGGGAGAAAAACATCCCCTCAATGAGGGAAATCTCAGGGTTTTGTTATTATCCCTCTGATTTCAGAGGACTGTTATTGTTGAAACAACTCCAGGCTGCTATTTACGACCACAGCAGCCTCGACTTCTTCACTGCGTTATTTGCATTGTGTTTGAGCCTCGTCTTCTCCTCGTCGGATAATGTTATGACCATTAGTACAGTACCATGGCGGCATGTGTCTGGTTCTGGCCGTCTTTGAAGCCCGAGCGGAGTGGAGCTTGGCAGTGGGAGAGTGAGGAACACATTGTGTGACTGTGTGTCCAGGACTAGCCAGCTCTCTGGGCAGGGATGCTTGCTTTTAGCTGAAAGAAAACAAGAGTCTGAATGAAAACGACAAGCTCAGAGCTGAGGATGTTTTTTTAGCTACAGCCAAAGGACCAGTTCCAGTTCTTGCTGTAACTCTGCCATAAAGATAGGGTTTCATTCAGCTTTCGGTCTTTATATAACCGAGGCCACTACAGGGATTTTTTTTTCTCTTTCTCTCACATGTTGACAGTTCAACCCCAAAAAAAAAAAATTGCACAGGGACAGATAATCTACCTGCCTCCTTCTCTTACCCTGCCCCCTTACCCTAATCCCCTGAGAGTGTTTGGATTTCTTTGAAAAGCAATATTAATAATTTGGAAATGTGGCTCCACCGGCTCCTGCTGTGCGGCTTTTCTTTCTTTGCTCATTTCCTTCTCAAAGTTCCCTTGATATGGGGCTTGTTGTGCCGTTTTCCGAGGAGTGTGAGACCTCGGTGAGCCGTAACCCAGGCCTCTCACCGCACAACCTCTGAAACCAATACACACCGACGACTAAATCCACCTGGCTGGCGTTGGATTATGTTAATAACATCAGGTCAAGGTTCCCAAATAAAAGCAAATGAAGCCGTGACCACAGGTATGAGCAATATATTTCAAGAGATAAGGGGGAGGAAGTCAGGAGGCCCAGGCAGATATCACTTAAAAACCCTCCTTATTTTGAGGATAATTACTGCTTATAAATCGTCAGCTCGCCTTGTCATCATATAGCAGTATTTCATCTTTCCCACCATACGTCTATCTCCCTCCCTGAGACCTCTTCCTCTTAAACGCTCTCATCCTGTCCCGTCCCTCCCCAGCCCGTGTGCTGCAGTGCAGCTGTGTGAGCAGCGGCAGCGATGGAGGGAGGCCCAGAAGAGAGGGGCAAGCTAACTGGCTGCTTATTAGTAAGACAGTCAGAGAATTAACGGCTCGAGGAGTGACAGAGGAGTCAGAGAGAGTGTTTACTGCGTTCAAGGATTGTTTTTCCAGCCGCCCACTCTCACTAACCCCCCAGCCTGTCCCTTGCCTCAACTGTTTTGGGCTGGGCTGACGTGTATGACATGAGACAAGCGTGTGATTTACCATCAGAACTTCACTAATCTGAGGAAATATCTAGTAAGACCCCCATCTTACATGATGATTAGCATAGCATGCAAGGGGATGATTATTCGAGGGTACGAGTATCGGAGCAGTCGCAGGCAGCTGAAATATTGCATATTCTCATTCGGTGAGTCATTGAAAACAGGAAAATACTCCACATGCTTGCACCACACACACACACAGGCTCGTAGCTGCTGGTGCACCAGAATACAGCAGGCACTTTTCCCTCCATGGTCCATAATGTGTGTGTGTATGTGGTTTCCAAACATCCTTCTACTGGTTTCTTTGGGGATGGGAGGGGACACACAAATGGTGAAGAGAGGAGAGGATGGATCCGCCAGAGCTAGCTGACATCTGCCAGCAGTCTACTTCGATGCAGTACCATGGGACCTCTCAGCGCCACACGAGAGCAGAGCTGCACCCACAGTGATAAGTGCAGGGCAGTTTGATGTGCATCCAGATTTCATCTGCAGTCTTGGGAGATTTTGATCAAAACAGGGAGTGGCAGAGAGGAGTTGTTGATGGCCTGGCCTCCCTGTGAAGCGGATAGGCCCAACACAAATAAATCCTAATCCAATCCAAGTTGGTCAGTCACAGCATGAGGAGACTTTTGATCTACCCCTGAAATAAAACACTACTGTACATCTGCCTCAGCGAATGATCAAACCCCTTCATGTTGACTAGATGCCAAGAATATCATGCTGACCGCAAAACCACATTGCTGGTTTTTGGATCTTCCGTTCTCCATAGTGGTGGATGGAGCAGATGGAGTTCAGTCTTTAAATGAATGACCTCTTGTGACATGAAACATTTGCCTAAATGTAGTGAATATGTCTTGTTAGCCTAGATTCCTTTTGCGGCTAGAGAGACTCTTGCTAACTCCGAGCCGTTAAAACAAACAGGGAGGTCCCTGAGCACAGCGCTTTGGACAAAGGTTAAAGCAATATCCCCCAGCACTATTCATTTCGGAGAATCCATCCCACTCACCAGCTTTGATCCTCTCTCACTCTCTGCCCCTCTTACTCTCCTGCTTAGCCTGAGCTGGTGAGGAGGTGGATGTGTGTGCGTGTCTGTGAGTGTGCGATGGGAAGAGACGAGAGCTCATCCCGAATCCTTGAAAACATCATCTCACTGACTGCAACAGCCACCGGCGCCTGTACGGCACCGAGGGTTATTTCAGCACAGAGAAAACCTGGAGCCGAACCTGTGATGAGAAGTGCCAAATAGGCGTGAGCGGTTTGATCTGCACCCAGATTCAAGAGTGCACACATGTTCATGTGCATATGTGTGTGAAGCTCAGCTGCCGAAGGCCCCAGAGGAAAGCCTATCCCTCAGGCTGTTTACGTCCACCAGAGCTGTTTACTTGACCCCTGATGATTTAGATGCATAACCAAATAAAAACAGCCAGCAAAGTTCAAACAGCCAGTGACGCATAAAGGGTCCATGGGGTGGGACAGCACTGTGTTGGCCGATGGCTCCCAGCTGGACCTCCCCACGTCACCTAGCGCATTAAGTAGACAAGCTAAGGCCTTTTTCAAACACTTAGGAACTCCTCGAGCCCCGTGTAAATCATCTTCTCTTACATGGAAGTCTGTGGGTACCAGCCAGGAAGATGATTTCAGTGTTCGTGGGAAGAGGACTATTATTCACACATTTGCAAAGACTCTTGTAAACTTATTTTAATTCGAATGCATATAATCATGTTTAACTATATTAGAACTAAGTTGCAAACATTTGGCAATTCATGAAATGTTGCGTATGTTTTGACAGGAGGAGCATTGTTGTGTAGCAACGGATCCATTTACATAATTCTTGATGTTGTAAGCACTTACATAATGACCCCATTCATTTGGATTGAACTGCAGCCCCCTTCAAGGCCCCTCAACCTGCAGACAACAGGACACCCACCCAAATCCTCAATCAGGTCTGTGTGCTCGTATGCTTGTTCACACATATTCTTGTGGACACGAGGTCAACGTGGGTCAATGTCGACTGTTATTATCAAGAAACGGGTGCAGTGAAGGTGAGGAGATCATCAATTAAAAAAGAGAGTCACAGACTTTCTAACTGATAAATCGGTCAAATTCAGAGAAGGACGCTCATGAAATAATTCATTAAGGACTGGAAAGTAGTAGTGGGTTTTCTTCAGTGTACGCAACTGGTTTTGGGTCATGTGACGTCGACCCTGTAGTCGCAGGCGAATCTCTGAGAGGGCAGTTAAGATCATGTTCTCACATAAGATGATGTCACCTTTTTCAATTTACTGCACTGTGTACAAATTATGACACACATGCCCAGTCAGTCAGTTTGGATCATTTCTGAGTGCCTACATGTATGTATGCACATGTGCCAACACACAAACACCCAGATCTAAATCATTTTGATGGTACTTACTTGGAATAGGGAGAAACAAGGCTCCTCCATTCCCACTCCGCGCCCTGAACACATGTTCTTGCCGTATGTAACATGGGATGACCTGGCAGGGAACGTGAGTGATACTTTACAGCACTAGGACCTACTTTAAAATTCACAGTGCAGATGTCATGGCAGAGGCAAAGAAAAAAACTGAGGGAGCTTGGAAGAGAAGAAGAGAGATGGAAGGTCCTGCCGCTCGTCACTCACTCAATGCTAGCTGTTGCAGCATTTCATTGCAACTGCACTTGCAAAAGCCAGCGAGCTCCTATCGCCACTAAAGTCGCTGCCACTTCCCTTCCACAGCTAGTCTGGCGGTCCCAGTAAAGACACCAACCAGCATGAGGGTTTCACACGAGGACCAAAAGTCTTTTTACATAAAACATGTTAATGTTACAAGTAGTGCAGTACTCTCCTCGGTGGAAATACCAACAGTTGAATGCGCCAGCGTCCTGTCGTGCCCACTTGTGCCAGCAGAGGCTGCTGTTTCTCAGCAGTATGAGCCAATTATGTTGCTTTAAGATGGATTTTTACTTGTCTTTATTGAGCTTTAAACTCCATGAAGGGCTTCGTTCCCTAACGCCACAACGCTAGCTGCATATGTTCTCATCAAATAACAGCAATACGTGCTTTAATTGTTTATGCACTTCACAACAGGGGGTTACAGTGGGAAGATGGATCACAAATGTGTCTATTTAAAGGGACAGTTATTGATGCATGTGGTCAAAGCACGGTTAAGTTTCTTCCATTTATTGGTGATTCTAAACGTTAGTCGAGTGAATGTGCATTTTGTAAATGAAGCCAGATAATAAACAGTATAAATGGGATCTTAAGAAAAAACACTTTCTCCAGCTTGCCGCATGTTGTCTGCACTGTGAAGGACTTCGCTGGGATCACAATGCATCCTAAGTTGACTCATCACAAATCTCTACATCTTGTCCTTGCAGGTCTGTAGTTGTGGAGATACGTTAGCTCAAACTACTGAGCCTCCACTCACAGCAACTCCCTGACATTGACGTTTAAATTCGGATTTACACTCATCTAGGGTTTTCTCTTCGTAATGGGCCCAGGCTGTGGTCAGCTGCTTGAAATAGAAGAAGGAGAGCAAAAAAAAAGGAAAAGGAGGAGGAAGACAAGGAAGAAACGGTAAACACATACAGTAGGAACAAATGCATTTACCAGCCGCGGTAGTTTTGCTTCACTCTGACGGTAACCGCCGTCAGTAACAAAGCACCATCAAAAATGATCATCCAACCGTGGGAGGTGGCTAAATTTGGACATGCGTGCAGTGGACACTGACACAGTGAGAACCATCTGAACAGAGACATCAGTTGGAGGAGACAAGGAGAGAACATCATGACCGTGACTCCTCATTATCCCGTCATGGACCTCACGAAACACATTCAGGTAGGTGATGAAACTAACGTGACAGTTGATCCAGAGTCGGTGCTCGGCTGTGAAGAGCCACTCAAACGGTTTCTGGAGCCCGAAGTGTGCTCAGCTCTGTTCCATGACTTAAGCAGTGACCTTACAGCCGAATCCTGACTGAAGTCTGTCTGACATCACTCACCGAGGCTTTTCCATCCCACAATCTGAGCACTGTTTTATTTGGAGGATGTGATAGTCTCGCACTCTATTTCACTCGCACACACACTCTTTTACACCACGTGAAATCACACAAACGCATGCACACGCGCGCACGCACCGACACATCGTAAGTGTTCGCAGACAGAGCGAGAGAGTGATATTCCTGGTGTGGTGGAAGGGTGGAGCGGGAAACAGCGGACTAAACCTGGTTTAAAGTTAGAATCATGTTGCCATATGAGAATGACCTCATTTCTAAATTGAGGGAAACCCTGATGGACTCTTTGGAATACAATACAGTGGCAGGGCACCCCGACTTTCCTGTCACACATGATAATAATCTGATGAGTGACATGACTTTACAAGGACTTGGCAGAGGGAGATGCAGCATGACGTCAGCTTGTGACTCCGTGTTGGTGCCAGCAAGTCCACATGGATCTGAGGGCTCCTATCAGAAAACATGTGCACTGCTACATGCTACATGGATCTCTCAGGGCTGTTTACTCAAACTATATGATGAAGGAAGTAACATCTTTGTACTGGCTGTCATGGAATAAACCAAGAGTAATCAAGCAGATTACTTGGCTCTGTATTGTCTTGGCCTTGCCAGCAGTGCGGCTTTTGTGCTGGTAAATATTTGCTGTGAGTTGAGGAGCATGGCATTGGCACATCACAAGGACATTTTTTGTTTCTCAAAATTAGGTTGCTGACGTCAGGAGGCTCTAATGATATTTAACAAGCCCACCCAGTCCAGCATCACCCCATAAACAACCTTGATATACCCTTAGTGCCCTGTCCAACTACTTTGGAGCGCAATGGAGCCCGACACCCACTTAACCTGTTCGTCCTCCGTGTTATTTTAAGGTAACAAAAACAGACACGCAGCTTTCGTAACCCCTGTTTTGACATTCCCACCGTCACCAGGCTGCAGCCAAGGGACATCCGAGAATTGGCCTGCCGAAGGACATAGCTCATGGGTTTTCATGTGGGGGACACCCTGTTTGATAATTACAAAATGAAGAAAAACAACGGACTGGAAAACCTGCATCACTACGCCAGAGAGCGAGAGAAAGAGAAAGCGGACACACCTTTGAGAGAGACCAGCACAGAGGCAAACGCAGAGCAGCGGAAAAGGATGGAAATATGACAGTAAAAAGTCATAATTTGTGACTGATTAGCAACCGTTTCCAATTAGAATAGCGGAGGACAGGAAAACAAGAGGGAGGGAGGAACGGGGTCGGCGGGGTTCATTTCCATCCGACAAGCCTCAAAAACACACACACACACACACTTTACATGGAGCAGAGTTTTCCAGCAGGAGCCCAATTTGTGTTTGGGCTCACTTACACTATTATATTGGTCTGGTATGATCTCAGCTCAGACTGAGGCTAAATGTCTGTGCCTGTTTGTAGGTGGGATTTTGCGCTTGTGAGTGTCTGCGTGTGTGTTCGTGCTTGCGTTTAGATACGTGTGTGCATGCAAAATGTGCGAGACTCCTGTTTGCATGTTGGCAGGCATGCATGTATGTAATCATGTGTGTGTACGCTCTGTGAGCGAGTGTGTGGGGCTGCCATTGTGTCTGACAGGAGAGCAGAGGTCATGCTAAGGTTGGGATGAAGTCAGAATGTAATTATGCTTCAATGAACCAAAGGGGAAGTAATAAAGACCAGCTGCATGTTGTGTGACTCTTAAAGTTCCACGTAAAGCAAGTTCCACATACTCGCTGCACTCCCGCGCTGCTCTGAGAAGGGGAATACGCGGTATGTTAATGCTCCTGCCTCGAAGAAAAGGGATACAAGCAGAGTTTAGACAAATATACGGCTGCACGCACATGCAAACACAAACAGGCGTTATTAAAAAGCAGCGTCAGCAGCAAAATAAAGAGATAATAAAAATATTTCCTCTCACATTCTAATGGGGCGGGGTTGCCAAGGTGACCTGGCACGCAGCCAGGGACAGAGATGGTCATTGAGTGCATATATGGGAGGGAAAGGGGGTAGGAAGGGAGGGCGACACACCAGGTGGTTTAACTCGGGTGATCCAGTCTCGACTGCCTGTGTCAAAAAAAGAAGGGAAGGAAAAGAAAAAACATCAACTGGCCCGTCAAAAACAAGAGGGAAAAAAGGAGAACTTTATCTTCCCCTGAATGAGCCTCCCTCGTTTCTCTCTCCCTCTTGTGATTTTCCCTCTGTTCTCTCTCTCTCTCGCTCTCTGTTTCCCCCTATATCCCAAATCTTTCAAATTCTCTTCCTTTTCTTTTTCCTTTCTCTCTCTCTCTCTCTTTCTCTCTCATCAGCCTCTCCCCATCTGTCTCACTCAGTTTTCCCAAGCCTGCCATCCATAGATACCGTATCCACCAACAGTAAACCGCCAGTGGTGAGGCAGGAACGGGCCTCTGGGGAAGGCCTGCCGGGTACGGAGTGATACGGGTGAGTTGGAGGGGAGTTCAAGAGCCCTCCTACCTGATAACCGCAGCAGTTATATCTAGAGACGCATGGAAGGAGAAACACACTGGTCCAATGTCCAGTAGAACAATAGAGACGGGGGACTGGGTCAGGAGTGGTAATACCAACAATAACCAGAATAAATGACTTATCTTGCAGGTTCCTTCTCCCCTCAAAGATGCCTTATGACATAAAAAGAGAGTAAAAGGGAGTTTAGTATGTAAAAAGAGATGAAAACCTTTTGACGGAAGAGATGAAAAGACAGGATGAAAGATCAAAGCGGATGAAACCTGATTACATCATGCAGTTCTTTCTTTATTGGCACGTTGTCTGCTGTTTTATATACGGGATGTAAATCTAGTAGCAAGTTTCACAAATGCCATGAAAAGCTTTAATTGTCATTGAGAACGTCTCTATGGAAAGGAACAGTAAACACGAACAAAGTCCATAAAAAGTTCAAATACATGATTACATTGTGTAAAATCGTTCTGAAAACTCACGGCTTATGGGGTTACATGAAAGTATTTATGACTTATTGGGATCCCAAATGAAGGGAAGCAAGAGGCACAGCTTGGCTTTTACAGCTCAGCTTGCTTGGAAAAAAAACGCCCGGATTCCATGAGCTTCCCGGGAACAACAAGCGGGACTTTATCAGGGAAAGAACAAGTCACTGGGCCCTGATGTGGCGACTGGAGGCTCCTGTCAGAAGGGACCTACGTTAACAGATACTTTGCAGTCCCCCAGTCATCCCCAAAACATGTGGTTCCTGTAAAAACAACCCCCCCACCCCCACCCCACCGTGCACCCCTGCCATTATCCAGTCACACTGCCCGACCGACAGGGAGAGAAAGATGTGTTTTTTCCTGAGGGTGTCCCCTCTGGGCTGATGTATGAATTAGAGAGGGTGTGCGTGCATGCGGATCGCAGGGGGGCCGGGCATCATTTCGGGGTCAAGGTCGATGCCACAACACGGCAAACGGTTTTCATTTAGACGAGACCGACTCGGTGAGTGTTGCTGACAACGTTTAGCCAGTGGAAAAGTTTAAACGTATACATTACACTTTCAGATTTCTTTACAGTGATTTTCCTTCTGTGGTTGATCCTTTACGGAAAGAAAAGGGATGAAAGTGAGGGGGACAACGTGCGCTGAGGTCTGAGCGGGGAGCCGACACGACGACTCGCCGATGTCTTTCGGTTGCTTTGATTGAACAGAGAATGTGAGAACATGATTTGACCTCGACATGTTTATTCTTCAAGATTACGGCCAATTAAATCCAAGCAGGTGTAATCATACTAGTGTCAATCATTGTAAACAAGTCAAAGGACACAATTGAAGAAACATTCATAAATTATTTTTAAGACCAAACGCAGGAGTTCATTATTGTTCCTAATTCATTATTTAAGAAAATGTACATTTCTTGGCCTTCGTTTGGTCGGGTGAAAATAACATCTGACAAACTTGAACAGCTAGAACATCCATCAGAGAAGAGACGAATGGGGTCTGACACCCGTGTGGAACTAATCCCGTCAAAACATCCTGCGAATTGTAATTATCTATTCACTGAGTGGACGGACTGTCAGATGGCAAGAGGGAAATTCAATTTGGACAGAAGTAGGTGGAATGCTGCTGGTACTGCTGGAGATGGGGTTTCAGGTCAAACCGGAGGACAGGGTGTGACGCTGCAGCTCCCAAATAGATTTTGAATCCAAATCCAAATAGTAGGAGGTAGGGAGACTTTTGTCAAGGCCAGGGTAAGGTGACCGGGTCTGCTGCAAGGACGTTCAGGGCTCAGTAGAAGCATCATGAACTCATCAACTCCTCTGTCCTTGATTCAGCATTTGACTTGTGACACCACTGAACAGGGAACGCAGTGCCATTCCAGAAAGTAATGAAAATAAATTTCATACTTAGTCTTGGCAGCAATGTTTCATTTCACAGCTTACTCTCCTCTGAGTACGTGACAATCCTGAGCCATGTACTAGTACAACATATCCTTTAGGAGAACTCAACACCTCCTCTCACAACAGATTTATAATAGAAAAAAAACAACCCTGGAAATTCAGCAGGCTGGAACAAAAAACATACAGCTCCTGAAAAACACATCAAGCCGAAAAAAAAGGAAAAGAAAAGGTGTTTGACGAAAACATATCCTGACTGGTATTTAAACCTCTCTGAGACAGTGGCTGACAAAAGTATAACAGGCATGTTGGTGTCAGGGTTGGCATCCTGGAAAACGTGCCCAGAGAGGGAGAGGGGGAGAGCGGACGCAGCTGGGTCCAAGGTTGGCCTCTAACCTCTGGGGCATCCCGACCAGGGAGATGTCTGCAAAACGGAAATCCTATTCAATAGCCAAAGAAAATCAGACAGATTGCCTTCGGTGTGGTTAGAACTTCCACTGAGGTTGTTTCATCCTGTCACAATGGTTTTGATGACATATCAGCGTCTCTGATCTCTTTTGTTTTTATCTGATGAAGCAGTTCCTGAGGAGCGTGCGAAGACGCAGAGCAGGGACTCCTTTCCCTCGGCACCTCAGGGGGACTTGATGCTAGTTTCCACAAGCTGGTTAAATCTCCGTTTGAAACCTCTGAGTCAGGTGCAGCCGGTCACGATGGCCCCGCTTCTGGCGCCGACTTCCGGGAGAAGAGATAAATGATTCGTCCCTTCTCTGTGGCTCTGCTACGTCCTAGGATCCGAGGAGACAGCAGCTCAGCTATGATGTAACCTAACCCACCGATAACGCCTGAAAGCATGACTACCCGGTGTGTTTGCTGTCGGGGTCTTCCACTGGCTGCACAGCGTTTATCGCCCCCGGACCCCCCCGGAGAGCATCAGGGCCCACTCCAACAGGAGACTTTAATCCTCTGCTATGAGCACGGAGTGATGGCAGAGGAAGACGTTGGCATTGTGGCCTGGGTCTTGGTCACGGTCTTCTTCATACTCTTTCAGATTGTTTTACTTGTAATGAGTGGTTGGTATCCAGTGAAGCCATTGTGCGTTCTTTCCCTCCCCAATCGGTGCATCTAAGGCTGATTCTCCCTGCCCTTCTCCTGTTGGATCTTATTTTGTTCCCAGCCTTTGTCTTTATAAGAGTGCTCTGCTGTGAGGGCACTGAGGTGCATATGAGGCTCTGTGATCCACCTTACAGCGTTGTTTCTTGAAGTGGGTGCGTCTGTGCTTGTTGTCAGCAACCAAACAGAGTTACCCAGTCAGGGAAAAGACCCACTGGCTCGTGTATGGAGTGTGGCGACATGACACAAGTACTTATTCAGACAACAAAGATCGGATCATCGATCCCTGACTACTCTTCTGTTGGCCTCCGGAACAGAAGGACGGCCCATGAGAAGCTTCAGTCTGCACGATCGTCTTGCCCAGGAAGCAACAAAGTTTTGCCCAGGAAAGTCAAGGACAGAGCGGCATCACAAGATGAGCCAGAACTCCTGAGGAGCTCGCAAGAACACCGCAAGATCCATTACTTGGGGAAATACTGAGTGAAAAGAAGATGGAAAGGTCCACTAAGAGACACACTACTAACACCAAACTGGATAGTCAGCGAAGAACATTTCAGTCAGATTTCACTGCATGCATTAAAAATGCTCAGTGTATAAATGTGTTAGTCTTGTATCTGATGAATCGAATCCCACTGAGCAGTGGTTCCCTCTACAGTCAGGTTAGGATGAGGACACGGAGTAACCGCGCTGAAAACCAAACACCAAATCCCCCAAGAGCCTCCCCCCACAATCCCACTATAAACTCTGTCAAAACTCTGTTTAAGGGGACTTTGTGTGTATTTGTATGTATATGTGTATTTCCCACTCGAAGTTTCGGAGGGTTCTGCCAAACACAGATCCATGTAAGGTCATTAGCCCACCTTGGATGTCTCTGCTTTATGTCTTAATGGCAACTTCCCAAACACTCGGTTCCTCTCTGCCAAGGCTTCCCACAGCTCATGAACGCTCACACTTACAATCACACACACACACACACACACACACACACAGACCAACCGCTATGCCCCACAGTGATGAGGAGTTACCTAAACTATGATGTCATTATTTCCTCTACTGTAGTGGTCCAGACCAGAGGACTTCCTATGAAGCTCATAGATGTAAACATCTTGGAGCAAGTCGTTTTGTTTAAGTTGAAAGGTGTTGTGCTGATACTACGAGGCATTGACATGAGTGGACCTTCATCTAGGAGGTCTTTTGTCTAGATTGCCATCCAAAGATCCGTCCTAGTTGGTTGCATTACGCCACAGAAATATGGCCCTTAGTTTCTTTGGGCCTAAGTGCAACACATGGGAAACCTGCTGCCACTTAGGGCAACCGATGGACGAGGAAGTCGACCATCTTGCCTTTGATGCCGTCTCAACTTGCCTTCTCAGTCTTCAGATCTATTTTGTGATACTCGATTTATCAATTGAGGCCAAACACTCCACGAGTCCAAGGAGGAACCAGGACAGATGCTTGAGCAGCCTTTGTTTGTGGCTCGTGGTCCCGGTCGGTCCCCAAATACTATCTTGCATCACAGTTCTTTTACCATTGTGCTGTTTTTCTAGTATAGCAGTAAGCTAACGACGTCACTATCGATAAGACAATCTGGTCTTAATAAGTGAGATAGATGGATATGACATCACTTTCTGTGGAATCTGTGGGAGGCTTTGTTCTTCTTTGGAATTAGACCGTCGAGACGGGAGCCTGCTGTTATTAAAATTCTAAATTCCTGTCCTCACTTCGAGCCTAGTATGGAGCTCTTTGATCCAGGTCATTAGACGGATGCCATGTTGTTGATATAGCTGAGAAGAAATAACACCATGCATATATTGACTTATCACCGAGTGCACTGCAGCAGTACATTGTTTCGAGGATGATAAGGCTATAAACCATTTGAGATTATCGTTGATGAAGAAAATCCACCGGTCTTATCAACATTCCTACAAAAGGGTTGTTTTGTTTCTTTAGAGCTCAGTTTGGCACCTGCGGTGGATTCATTACAATCAACGGACTATCAGGTAGTTTAGTTAATGCTGTCACATGCACAGATTGATTCCTACATCCTTCCACAGAGAAACCCCGTCGACACACCGGGAACACACAGCCAGACAATCCTCACTCACTCTCCATCACTTACACTCACACACACATAAACACACAGTATGACTCATGGCAGCAGAATGTGTTTGCGGCCTTCTAAGCTCTCATCTGGAAGCTCCAGACATCTGATAACACAGATCCTTGGATGACTGTCTGACCGAAAGAAAAAAAGCCCCCCCTGGGATGATGCCTGTTCTTCACTCCGTGGCTCCCTTGTGCACGTACAAACACAACCGACACCAACACTGTAGTCCATCTAATCCCAAACAATCACACGAGGCGGCGTGTGGGTGATCCATCGCATATGGTTGAGGGGAAATTTACATTCGGCGTCATTCAGCTGTTAATCTATGATAGATCGGGGGCACTAACATCCTGTCACCAGTCTGCAAAACAAGTCTTATGTCTGCAAGCTAACGGATCAGCGCAGTGTGTTGGTTAATGTCTGCGTCGTTGTATTCAGATCACAGATATACATATAGATGGTTGTTTAAAAGGGAATAACACATAAAAGTGAATCCCTTGAATGAGTCCTGGAATCTTGAACTACGTGTAGGACGTGTAGAGTGCTTGTTTAACTATATTCACGGGGTCGGAGAACCAGGAGTCAGCGAGAGGTCCACATGTCGTTGGACTGTATTAGTGTTAGCCTTAGACGTTCTGTGTATGTGTATGTGTGTGTTTGAGTCGAGGCATCCTGACTAAGGATCAGGAGGGGAGGTTACCGGAGTGGCCATCCAGTACGTGGAAGTGTCTGCCCCCCCGCCATCAGTGTGTGGACGGTTGAATGAGGCTTTGAGGTCCCTTGTTATATAAATGCAGCCCACTTCCAATCGACCGACCGGGTTCGTATGTTGCCCGGATGCTCTGCTGCTCTGATGCAGCGTGTCCTCCACAGATCACTATCAGGCTCCCACAAGCACCTGTGTCCCTTAATCACACACATACTGTATAAAACCCCACGTCGGTAAGTGTGCCGTTACAGAAATATCCATATTATTTTACCCTGTTGCCATTGCCCTCCTTAGCCAAACACAACACAGTTTGGAAACTTAACATGGATCAGTTCCCATCACTGCCATTTTCATAGTGTTAAGATTTTTCCAGAGTGGAGAACTTCTGTTTGTTTTCACTGCTACTGTCACACGTTCAGCTGCCCTGCCGAACCTGACAGAGCTCCTTTGTATCATGAAACTGGCACACGCTAGTAATACTACATATGACACACACACACACACACAGAGGCATACATGTTTTGGCCCCAGGGTATGGAAATGTTCATTATCCTGCATTAATGAGAGATAACACATTCCGGATATTGAGGAGGTAAATCGGTTCCTTTACATCGAGGTTGTTTGAGGTCTGTCTCGTTGGGAAATGATTCAACAGGCACAAAAGGAAACAGAGAAAGATGGAGTGAGTGTGAGGGAGAAGGAGAGAGCGAGAGAAGACATGATGTCCACTCAAACAACGGTTGTGTTTGTGCGCCAGCGTTGCAGATGGAGCAAGTGAGTGCGCAATAACAACGCTGATGACTGATATTTCTTCAACACTAGAGCCTATTCCTCCACATGGAAAAGAGCAGACTGGTGACTACGGAGAAAAAAAAAACATTCACCTGATGCCAGATCATAACGTTATGACCCAATCCCTGTTATATTTACTGCTGGGGAACACTCATTGGTGCAGGAAGAAGCTATAACTTTTTAACACCTATCCTGTTAAAACGCCTGTGTTCTAGTAAAACTTTGGGGGTTTAAACCCACAGCTCCCCTCTATCTGCTTCCAGGGGAAAGCTGAGTCACCCGAACCCGCCTGTGGCCTCAAGCTCTTTTTATCTATCCCTCCATCGTTCTTTTTTTTTTCCTTTTTTCTGCTTTCTCTCTCTCTTCTCGCTGCCTTTGGAGGTAACCACGGAGCAGAGAGGTTGAGCCAGAGAAAAAAATGATTCTTTCACACACACTGCACTGCGGTTAAGTGGGCCAGAGATTTATCTAGTGGATATATTCACTGAAAGAAGTCAGGGTCTATTGTCATCGTTGCCCGTAGAGGACTCTTATGTAAACTATTTTAAAAGACATAGAATGAGGTCAAAGGAACAGAATAGAATGTAGCTGGTGATGGGTCGTTTCTCAAGATGTTATCAACAAATCAGAGGGATCTTTCACACACACACACACATATGATACTCTGTTACAGAAACAACTGAGAACAGACGGGGGGAAAGTCAGAAAAACAAAATAGGCCATGATCACAGCGCAACCCGGGCAAGATGGATCTGTTGTTGTCTGCATGAAGACAACACAGAACAAACTTTTTAATCACAAATAGACTGGCCCACTGTGATGTTGTTGTGTGGTCTCTCTGTAAACTCCCTTAATATATTGTTTTGAAAGTTGCGTGGATTCCTTCCCTTTTGTTTGTCTTCAGGAGACCCAGGAATCTCTCTGCAACGAGGGCCAGGAGCTCGTTTGAGTACAAGGAAGAGAGAGAGAGAGAGAGAGAGGAGGGAAGAGATGGGGAAGGTGGGTCTGTGCTCAGGCCCCAGTACACATGCAACTGGTGCACTTTTGCGTTTAAAACATGCCAGGAGGATGACACTCACTATACACTTTGGCATGGAGAACAGCTCCAACAGCAGTTCCAGTCACTTCGGAACCACAGATGAGGTGTCAGACTCGAGCAACAGCATGCAACATTAACTGGGCATCAGCCCCCTCGCTCAGACTGCCTCTGACTTGGGTCCAGCTCCCAGGGCTGTGGGCTGATGTTGTTATTGTTGTTGTTCATGCTGAGAACAGAAGTCCCAGCCAAGACGTACAATAACAAGACCTGGAGGGCCCCTGCTCTACTCTTCATTGGACTTTATTGGTACAGGGGAGCACCAACAACGATGTCTGTGGACAATCAACAACCAATTTGCTGAGGGGCGGGATGGGAGATCAGCCAGAGATTGTTCTTGTTTTATTGTTTTTCCTCGGGCGGTGAGTCTCTGTCACTGTTATAGAAACATCTCCACACACTTCTTCTTGTGTCATCAACCACCACAAGGGAACATATGGAAAAGTTAGAGGCTTTATAAACGTCAATGCAAGAACATTGTGGCCTATTTTAGTCATAAACATGAAAACATGGGCAGACACACACAGAGGCTGCACAGACAAGCAGCACAGCCATGTTTGCACAGGCACCTTTAATCCGGGGCAGTTAAACGGTAATAGGACAGAGAACTGTACTCGGTTGGTAGTACAAACACCTCATATGATTGCAGTATTATATAACTGCAGTATGAATGGATTCAACTTTGTGCAATGTTCACAGCTGTTATTTCAGGGACGTAGTTTGATATCCTGTCAATACGGCATTTATTTACAATTATAATCATTAGTGGCTCATTAGACAACATCACATTTCATCCAGTAAGACACATATAATGATGTCATAAGTATAGTGGCGACGCTTTTTTTCTAAAATCTCCCACAGTGCTCCTGAAAGGATGACGGAGGACCCTGTAGTTCTGGCTCCCCGTTTGCGTTTGCCTGAGCTGACCCGCATGGTTCTGCTACAAAGGAAAACAACCAACATGTTTCAAGAGCAGTGGAGGACGCCAACCAGCACATGTGTCGTGTACGCCTGCACGGATTGACCTCAATAATACAGGAAAGAATTACAATCAAGATCAGGAGCTTATGCTGATTATAATAAAAGTTATACCTTTCTTCTTTGACTTTTCAGCCAGAAATGTTGCAGTTATAAGCCCTCCACCCTTCGGGCCCCTGGGCAGGTGACCCATTCACAACAACAAGAGAGTACACAGATGTTAGAGTTTCTGCACGCCTGCATGTGTGATGCTTTCTGGTTCTCTAAAGCGGTCCAGCTGTCGGTCGGCTCTGAAGGACAATAGAAACCGATGATGTTTGAGACGTGTTAAAACACCCAAAATATGATCCGCTATCAGTGACCCCGAGTTTGCCTGAGGGACTGAGGAAATAAGAGATTGTGGGAATAAGTGTGACTGAAGGTGCTGAAAGTATTACACATTATTAACCGATTGTTTACTAACTGAAAAGTGGATCTTTTTTGGAGATCGCATACAGGACATGCTGATCCTTAACCACCGAGTGTCGGAGGGTGGGACGGCATCCCACACTCTTGGTAGCACATCCCGTCCGACCAAAAGTGAGGCGAAGGAATTTCATTGGATTCAGTCGCACAACATCCTCTCAAGTGATACCAAAAATCCATAACCGATGGGTTGGATTCTAGGTGAAATAGAGGATTAGGGATGGGGTTTACAAAACATCCTTCCTGTACTTTTCCAGACTGAGACACATCCAGAACATGTGGATGAGGGGAAGTATCATCTCTTCTACATTTGTCACAGCATGTGCAAGATCTTAATCTGTAGCAGACAGTGACGGGCACAGAGGGATGAGTTATATGTCATCATTTTTCTAGCCGCCCAGTGATAGAAGAACATTATGCATCGATTTGTGACGATGGACTTAGTGAAGGGTACGTGCCCTTCCACACGTAGGATTATATAACTGAGTCTAGGAGTCCAAAGATGGAGATCTGATCACTCAGGCCATAATCAGAGGTTGTCGGAGGACCACCTACTCAACTGACATCATGACGTTATTATAACACAAGCCTGAGAAAAGTTTGAAAAGCCCATTATGAGTGCGTCAAACATCTTGTGAAGCCAGTTAAAATCCCACAAACATCAAATTGAGGACCTTGTACTGCAACATGTAATTCTGTGGATACACATCTGTTAGGATAACTACCAATAGGGCAAAACGTCCTGCTACACTGACAAAGGAGTTACTGATGCAGTTGAGGGGGGGGGATTAGGATGGCAGTGGAACCCCTCAGAACCTGTACGCCCCCACATACTGGGGAAAGCCCACTCATTCCATCAAAACTATTTACATAACTCCATGGAGAAAATTGGCCTTAAGCAGTTAGCTTTTCCATGTGCTCCACACAGTGGAGACGCTGTTACAATAATTGTCCTCTTACACGAGCGGAGGACATATACAGTTCAGTATTTACAGTAAGAAAATAAAGACGGGAGGTCTGGTGAGAGGGAGCGAGGAAAAAGAGAGAGGATAAGTGAAAGAAAGAGAGGGAGAGAAAGGAAAAATTGCTGACCAGGAAAGTGAGTAGGGTTCCACGGATATTCCCCCAACACAAACACATCCAGTGTTGATTTTTGTCATTTTCTTGGCTCTGTGGAGTACAGTAGTTGGCAGAACAGTAAGCTCTCTGATGGTTTGTATGACTGGCTGTCATGGTCTTAGAGGTGGCTTCCCGCTGCCTCAGCGTATGCCCCTTCCCTCCCTCTGTCGTGACCTTTGCCTCTTGTCTGCATACTCACTCTTCCACACGTTTCCCCGTTCACTCTTGGCCAGCCATCGCTTCTCTTTCTCTGCAACCCAGTTGGAAAAAAAAAAAAAACAATCAACATGGGGCCTAGTTGTGTTGACTGCTACACCTACCGCCCAGCTGGCATCCATTGTTTGCAATTAGTTCTGAGGCATGTGTTTGACAGCATGCATACTTGTATACCAGTGCAATTATATGTATGTTTTTGGGAGGCATTTCTGTACATGTTGAAGACCAGCAGAACATCAGGCAGCCTGGGAAAGTCATGGATGGACACACGTCTGAGCAGCTCCAATTATGACGAACTATCCATCAATATGCAGAGCAAGTCCCGGAGCAGGCTCAGCAGAAAAACATGGCAAAAAAAAAAGTGAAAGAGAAAGAAAGAAAGAAAAAATGAGGTTCTTACGAGGAGAGGGAAAAAAAACTCCCCGTTTCGGCTTGCCAACTTTCTGCTGGCTGTTGGTAGTGCGGAAATGAGAGCGTGCTAGATTCTCCCCTCCCGAGAATAACACAAACCCCTCAAAGCTCAAATCAAACACACAATCCACGTCACAGGAAACCATTTTGAAGCGTAAAACCTCCCAATGGGAGCTCCATTTGAATGCTGCGGGTATGCACTGCCTCACTCACCCCTTGTGCCCCCCTCCCCTCCCCTCCTGCTCATTCAAGGCTTCAACCACAACCTAACCCAAACCACACCACCTCTCAGACGACAAGACTCCCTTTCTCTCACTCCTGTGCATTTCCCCTTTATTCCTTCCTCTCCTTTTTTCTTTGTGTTCATCTTTGTCTCTCTCTCTGTCTCAAGCTGCACTAAATAATTAGAATCTCATTAACAATTAAATTGATAGATAGATAGATAGATAGATAGATAGATAGATAGATAGATAGATAGATAGATAGATAGATAGATAGATAGATAGATAGATGAAAGAGCTCTCTGCTGAAACACTCCATTGACCTCTCCTGTCACAGCCCCTGACCCCTCCTCATCTCAAACCTAAAACACAAGCCCCTCGTACCCCCATCATGCTCTCCTCGCTTCTCTAAACCACTCTTCCCTCTCCCCTTACCCCCTTTTTTCTTCCTCTTTGCCTGGCAATTGAAAAACAGAGGTCAGGAGGGCATATGGGAGGCAATCACAGAAGTTTGTTTTGGCACTCTCACCCCCACACCAAGTCCTTGGCTGTGCAGGAGCAATGCCGCCACCTTGCCTGCTTGCTGCCTGGGAAACAAACACATCCTTAATCACCCAGAGGCCCTGTATCCGCCAAGGCCACACTAGTTGAGCCCTGTCTGACAAGCGCGGGCCAAAAAAGTTGGGACTCCATCTGGTGCACTCAGGCCATACGAGTCAAGCTGTATCTACTGAACGCAGGCCACATTAGCGGCAGCCAGACAGTCAAATCCGGGTCGCACTTGTTGAGCACCCTTTGTTGAAACAGTGCCAGTGAGGACATACTCTTCAAGCTCAGTGTCTACTCAACACAGGCCACTCTAATCAAATCCTGATGGCCAAGCGTAGGCCAGGGAAGTTGAACCCCATTGAGTAAATCCAGGCCATATAAGTCCAGCCATGCTTGATGAAATTAAGCCAGAAAACGCTGATCTATTTTTGGCTGAGTAAGCAGTTCTGTCATTGTGTTGGCTAGGTGTTGGGTAATAGTGGGATTCTCTGACGTAAGCGGTGCGCAGCTGAGGGCTGGCAGTGAAATGAGATGTAAGACAGGAGAGAAGACAATTTAAATACGAGCCAGTGGCCCACAGCCATGTGAACAAGAGATGAGTTAGACGACTTGTCTTACCCCATCCATTCTGCCTAATCTCCAAAAACCTAGACCTAAAGCTTTTAATTCTCAGTCTATTTTTCCCTCTGTCCATCTGTCTTTCACCAGTTTGCCTTCTAAAATATTTTCCTAACCACTCTCCTTAACCGCTTACTGCTTTACCTCACTTTCACCCCCCTCTCACACCTCCCTTGTACATCAGTCACGAACACGCTCCGTGTGAATGACCAAGACAAACAAAAAGTAAGTATTCAGGTCCCAGAACATGTTTGTGTAACACGAGGTGTGTTTGTGCGTAAACAACAGGGGTCCTCAAACCCAGGCAGCATCTTGCAGCTCCCCAATAAGTGAGAGTTTGATTTTAAGAGGTGAAGCCATAGATGTGTTATATCCTATTAGCATGTGCTATGTTAGCCCTTACACACACTGTCAACGCCACAGCCATCAAGTTACGCTCTGTCTCCAACGGGATGTCGGACAATTAACCTCCAGACTCTGCTCCCTGTGATATAAAAAGATTAGTGACCCTGGTTTGATTGTGCGTGATGAAAGAGACTTTTTGTTAAAATACAAAGGATCTCATTGCTTGGAGGAAATGAATTCACCCAATATCCACGGCTCATTGTTCCCATGCTTCAAGTTGGAGTGACCTGCTGGCAGCCATGGAGGAGTGATAGACCCACTGATCCCCATCCAGCCCACTGCGCGGCCAGGCAGCAGCTGGAGCGCTGAGCAGGTACATGAAGCTCTGAGACCGGCACAGACTTCCAGGAAGTTCAGCATCAGGGATCAGTCTGTGTTATTGACTTGGCAAAGCCTCCAGCCAGTACAATTCCACCAGCGAGGGGTTCACTGACTACACAAGTACACATATATGTACGTCCGTGTGCGTGCTCCCTTGAACTGCTTAATACTGCAGACCAGGGCTCTGCAGTCCAGATGGGTGGCCAGGCCCCAGTTGATTTCTATTATTCTGTTATGACAATTGAACCCATTTGAACCACTCCATCCTTCTCTCTCTCTCTGTCTCTGAATACAAACACACTGTACACATCAAGCCAACTCCCTTCTCTCTCCTTGCTCTTCTTACATATGTATCACTACTTATTAAAGTTATTTCACATGCAAATGTACGTGTTAAACAGCTGGCAGGGACAGAGACCACCCAGCTGCTAGGGGAGCATTGTGCTGATAGCAGATAAGCTAAAGAGAAATTCTTTAACCCTTTCAGGCAGATGACAATGTGTTGGCTTGCAAACACTGGACCACTTGAAAAAAAACAATGCCGTGTCTCCTCCCCCTCTTGGTCACCACAAACAAATCCCATTGCAAACACACATCAAAGACCCTGCAAACATTCTTAGTGCCTTACTTTAGGCATGGAAGCTGGCATGTGACATCTTCTATTGTGAAGACCTCCATTAATGCTAATTGATGTTGTGACCGGCAAGGGGGGGGGGCCCTCTCCATGAAGAAGGAAACAGCATTCAGCTTTTATTAAGCACAAGTGGTGCTGAAGGAACGTTAATAAGACATGGCACGTACTGATTGATCCTCTATCTTCTGCTGGAAGCTGGTGGACGAACGTGGAAGCAGCGAGATGCTTCATGCAAACCAGGTCAAGATGTGGAAAGATTCTACAAACAGTGTTGGTAAACTGACGCAGATCTCAGGAATTAATTGTAACAGTTAAAGTAAGTATTATGGAGACTGATGTATTTTTAGAAGGGCGCTGTGTCGGCATTTTAATTGAGATTGAGTCAACTTTAATGTGTTTATCCTTCTCAGTTGTTCAATCTGCAATAACGAATCAGATTTCAACATCGTTTTTTGTGTATAAAATCTTAATCTACACTGAGAACTATGAACGTCTGGAAAATGATGACGATAAAAAGTAATTCATAAAATGTGTACTTAAACAAATTATTAAAAAATTAGGTGCAGGTCATAATCAGGAATGGATTTGCTGTTTTTTGCTCACAAAAATCATTGCAACAACAATTTAACAATCAGTAAGTACCAGTCTTAATAGTAAAGTATTGTAGTGTATGTTTTCTACTATATCGTCTTTCAGTCGTTGCTCCTGTCTCACAGCAAACAAGTGTAAAGGTGTGAGTACAGGATGACCGGGTACACTGAGGGGCCACATCAGGGTGCATCTTATGTCTTAACGCTTCACAAGGAGGCACATGAGCATCAACTGTGCACGTGAGTCCGTCTGCATGTGACGGGAATTCTCGGAAGAAACAGAAAAATGTTAACTCCTTTTATGTAAGGCTGCATACGGTGCATGGACTCCCACCAAAACAGCAGTACACATGCATATTTACACACAGTTATGGGGTGACAGAGTGCATTGGCTGAGCTCAGAGGAACCGATGGCAACCTGGGGAAGGAGGAATGTGTATGGCACTGGTCCAAGAGAGGCCTTTAGAATCCTCAGCAGGCAACCCTGGTTGTCTTAGTGAACACAAGTGTGAGTGTGTGGGAGCGTGCATCTGCACAAGAGGATGGTAGGGGTGATAATTGTGTAACTACAGGAGTGTGTGTAATTTTACAGACAGTTGGAGATGAATTGTTTGAATATATGAGTATAGGACAAAGTCTCATTTTGCTACAATCTAACTACAATCTATGGGAAGCCCCGCTTTCAGTCTTGCATACAGTCATGCACAGCCATCCCCTCCACCTACAACAGTAACTCATCCGCGGTAGTTGCCTGATTTACATTCCCGGACAGCTTCGGAATGTAGTGGAGCACCTGCAGATGATGACTTTCTCTTATGAGTGGGCAGTTACTACAGCCAGCGAGGAGATCTGCCTACTGGGGGAGGCTATAGAGAGTCAGGCAGGACACTCACTGTACCGCCACGCATCCCAGTGAACCCAAAAATACAACATGATGTCATGCAGATTCCAACTGTGGACTGCAGTGGCAGAAACAGGGTCATGTGTGTGCACTTGACTAATGCACAACCGAACAGTGGGGGGAAAGGAAAGGGAGAGGAGTAAGGAGGAAAAGAGCAGAGTGAAGGGCTGTTTAAAATATTCAACCCCCCTTCCATTAACTAACCATGTAGGGATGGGAAAACGACCTGCACTGTACATCTCAAGAGAGAGAAAGAGGAAGAGAGATGGTGCACTGACGGTGTAGACCTGTTTCATCCAGTAGCCCTTAAATCCAGCTCAGCATTTTCTCAATGATGTCATCTTTTTCACTCTCACTTCATCCCTCTTCTCACTTCTCCCTCACCTCCATCTCCTCTCTCCATCCTTCCTGATATTTCTGCTTCTCGCACGCACATGTTCTCATTCCCTCCCTCGGCAGTTACACGACGTGTGGTGCATTCCAATATATGATGCATCTTGTTCAGCACACACCGTTACATCTACAGAGACTGCAGTCATCCCAATTTAAGTCAAATAGGTTGTGTGGGGCTCACTTGTATCACCGCATCGCTCTACATCCTTCCACCCCGTCATTCCTTTACAGTCCAGCTACAGAGCATCATCTGACAGGCAGGGAGAGCACTGTGCTAACAAACCTGGAAATGGTTGCCAGCTGCATGGACAAGGCTGGACAGGGGGGATATGTATTGTGCTTGGAGCTTTTTATTGGGTATGAAGAGAGGGGAGAGGCATGGGGAACACATGGAAGAGAGTGGGTGAGGGGAGGGAAGTAAAAAGATTTTTGAAGCTTATTAGCACACAAGGTTTTTACAGAAGCACTTTGTACTGAATATTTACTGTGCAGATCGTGTCAGACCAGAGTGAAGAAAAAAAGACTTCCAGGATACAAAATATATGTTTTAAAACAATTACTATACACTTCAACAGTATTAATACTTGTCAGTCTTTAAAGTGTTTTGGGGGCTCTGAAGAGGATTTACAACTCCTCATCGTCCCACTGAATGCCTCCATAAAATGAACCAGGATCAGGATTTCCCAAAGCTAAGGCAGTGGACAGGAGAGTGAGAATGGAAATTGTTTGATATACAGTTTTGGACATTTTCTTTATGTATTTCATGAACCTCCGACGTGAAGATGTAATCTAAGGGTGCGACTTCATTCATAAGTCATTAGACTATGATGAACTCCAGTATGTACAAGGGAATGAGGATGAGAGATTGTCTTCTAGAATAAGGTCAATAGTTTATATATCGTGCTCTAAATGTTGAGGAATGTGATCCATGAAGGTTATATAAATGGCATTCATCCCGCCTCAGAGGGTTTAAGGTAAACTTTGAATTTTGAGGTCGACCCCTTTGTTCTTTTCTTGAGAGAAAAACAATCATCTGGTTTATTCGCGACTAAACACTTTGCAATTTTGGCAGGACGTCCACAGATGTTATCACTTAAACGTGAAAATATATCCTTTTTTTTAACTGATTAGAATAGCATACCAAATTATACTGTCAACATAATTATTACCACGGTAAAACTCGAATATTTTTCTAATATATTAGGTCCAAGTTAAATGATTTTGAGAACGACAACACTCCCCTAAAAAGGTAAATCCCTAACAGACCAGCCAGTTGAAAGAACATCATGTTACATTGTTTGACGTGAATATGACTTCATCTATTGTTTTACACCCTCCTCGGTCTGAAGGGTTTTTTTTATGTTGCTTTTCAGTTAATTGGTTGTTCCTGTTTACTTGGACTCTATAAAGAGCTCAAATGACTAAGACACATTTATTTATGTGAGAAGGGGATGAGCTCACTAGCCAAATGTGTCTGAGTGTGCTCTGGAAAATCTCCACTAACTTCAAATCCTTTTCTGACTTTGAGTGGCAGGAGGGGCGTAATTTGAGAAGTGAGGGGGACAGATTGCTCAGGGGTAAGACACTTTCTATTAAATGATTTATGGAAAAATCCTTTCCTATTTGATTTTCAAAACACATCAATCAAACACTGATTTAGACTGATCTAGAAGCACCCAGGCATGTTTCAGTAACCCTCCTCAGCAGCCAGGAACCAAACAATCGAAAACAACAATCAATTAATCAACTGCCTACTATCCATTGCACTCATCCTGTTTGACTTATGGTCAAATAAGAACAGGATGTTATGTACATGTACTGTAGATGTAACTGGACACCAGTACCAGGACCTATTAAAATAAGAGCTAATAGATAGAATAGAATAGATAGAAGAGTATATATTACTGAGTAACACTAGTTGGCTAATTGCCTGATGTTAGTGCCTGATGTTAGTGACTTGCTGTCCATCTCTGATGTACGTTGAGAAAAAAAAAAATCGTTCATGTGTAAATGTATTTTAAATACAATCTTATCCCATAGATATGTCAATAGCTAATAATAATCTCTCCTTACCTGATTGCTCCTGGCACTGGTCCTCTACTGCCTGTTCTTTTATTGCAATACTGACAAAAGAAATAAATGCAAAATGTTAGTGAAGTTAGGGAGAGGGTCTATTCGTTAGCACCAAGCTATCCCAGCTAGCCATCCAAACTCGGTAGCATCAGCTAGCTTGTTTACGTTAGCTCCATTGGCATCCCATAAATACGAGATTTAAGCTAGCTATAGTTGTGGAAAAGTAAGCTAACTCACCGTTTCATTTTGAGAATGAGTGTCAGTTTTTTTTCTGGTCTCTGGCTGGCTGGTTAGCCGTACATTATACACAGCTGACTCACATTCACGATAAGAAGCTAATTAGCAACGATGCTAACGTATATTTCCTCCCAGATGTGAAACGCACACAGACCAGCATGAGTAATGTGTGTACCACAAATGATGCGTCCATGACAATTAGGAAAAAAATTAACTCAGACGTGTTAAAAAAAGGAAACAAAACCAACTGGGGACTACATTTCGGGAAAGTGCGTCGGATGTGTTCCCCCACGTCCTCTATAAACTTAAATTGCATTACCCGAAACGTGTGTCAGTGTGTTAAATGATGACCCAGCCGGACTTACATCCTCACCAATGTCAGAAGGCCTAAGAGATAAGCACCTGCATGGAAACTATGAGAGATTGCTGCAGACGATGTGTGCTGGGAAAGTGTTTGATTCTCACTTTACAAAGCAAAGGGGTATCCCCAGACAAGGAGCAGGAGATTAATAGGGATAGATTATTGCTTGGCAAAGTCCAGGGTCCAGATGTTTAAACGATGTGCACACTCAGAAACCATGCAGATGCTATTTCCTACCCATAAACTGGTATTTACGAAAACACACCGTGAGGTAAGAACTGGTCAAGTATACTTCAAACCAGGCGTACGTGGGTTTTCCTGAGCCATTCACAAGCTGTACGATATCTTAGAAATATTACGTGTATCACTGACAATGATTCAAATTTGCATATTAATGACCCTATAAATATGTGCACGTGTACCTTTTGGGCATGGTATCAGATGTTCTGGTGCTGTAGGGGGACATTGCTGGTGCAGAACAATCTGTGAAACTGTACTTTGTTTCATTGATAAGTCTCAGTACTTGTGTGTTTAGGGACAATTGACCCGTTTCAAATTTTTATCCAAAGATAACAATACAGGTATACAATGTTTCCGCATGAACCACCACGGCCTTGGCCTATTTTCTGTGAAGACAACACATTTACATCCTCCATTCAATGTTTGAGTCAATTTGACCCATAAAAACACAGAAACATGCACACAGTACCTGACTGATACACAGAGGTACAAAGAGTACACTCACTCATTGAGTCACACACAGATATATAGAGAACACTCAATCACTGACTCACTCAGATATAGAGAACACACACTCCTTCACATGCAGCACCCTTATACGTGTGCTGGAAAAAGTACATCTGTAATGAACATGATACACGGTTTAACGTGTGTGTTCATCTATTTATGACTGACTGTGCGGACTGAAACTGGACCGGTTCACCTGAAGAATATAAAACAGAGACATCTATACACACAGCTTTGTAAAGAGAGTGTGTGCATCACAAATGCCAGCCGGCGTAAACATTGTACACAGCTCGCCTTGTGTGTGTGTGTGTCTCCTCTGATTGTTAACTAGTTGTTTGTTCGGGTCTAGTTAGGAGTTTAGTTGTTGTAAACATTGTCATTCATTCTTTGTATATTTTGTGCCACATTAGGAGTAGGGCTGTTTCTAATTGTTTTTATTTCTTTGAAGTTGCCTCTTTCTCTTGTTTGTGAATTGCCTTTTAGTTAATAGATGACTATATTTAACCACCAACATCTGGTTTTATGTTTCTCCCTCTTCACTAGCGAACCGGGCATAACATAAATAGGGGCTCGTCCGGGATCCCGAGGAGAAGCAAACCGATGCCGGCGTTCCCCGCTGGATCGAGAACGAAGGGCCGAGTCAAACACAGTGACATGAAACTCAAAGACATTTAGATGTTTTACTGTTCTGCCTCTTTGTTCTTCATCTCACCCCCTCGTCGAGCCACTCAGACGTGTTTCACGCCCCGGAGGTCAACAACCACCCGAATCTTTGAGTGTAAACACATGAAGTTCAAGAGAGGAGGGCCCGGCGGTTCGATCCCTTTCTATGACATCGACATGCTCAAGAGGGAGGGCCTGACTGACGAGGAGGAGGAAGAAGAGGAGGAGAAGGATGGGCTACGCGCTGCCGAGCTGGAGGGCCCAGAAGAAGAGGAGGAAGAGGATGTGGGGGAGAAGGATCCCGAGGAGAAGAAAACCGATTAACGCCGGCGTCCCCTGCTGGATCGAGAACAAAGGGTTGAGTGTTTCAGTGACATGAAACTCAGACATATCGATGTTTTACTGTTCTGCCTCTTTGTTTTTCATCTCACCTCCTCGTCGAGCCACTCAGACGTGTTTCACGCCCGTGAGGTCGACGACCACCCGACTCTTCGAGTGTAAACACATAAAGTTGAAGAGAGGAGGGCCCGGCGGTTCGATCCCTTTCTATGACATCGTTAGCTAGTTGTTGTGTAACCACTGTCACACACCGGTCGCTCTTTTCTTCTGTTACAGTCCAATTAAAGGTGGTGGAGCAGAAACAGGCGGCTGATGTTCTGTTGAAGTCCTCTGTGAAGGAGGAAGACGAGCCCGTCTGCCATAAAGTCAAATGTTTCCGGGTGCAAAGTGCCGACACGTCCCGTGTTCCGACTGTCTGAGTGTATTTATGTCCTCAACATGACCGGCCTGCAGCGCTCGGCGGTTCTACCTGTAGCAGACGTCTGTAACGAGCATCAGCAGCTCCGACTGGCTCCGCCTGCCTCCACCCGGTTTCAACCTGTCCGCCATCATGGCGAGCGGTGCTGTTTGGAATCCAGATGCATGCGGAGCCAATAAGCCCCCCCCCCCGCAGTCACGACAAGTTCTGTTACCAAATGCTGATGGATGTTTTCATCTGTAAATGTTCCGGCCCGCCGCCGCCGCCGGGTCCAGTTACAGAGAATATAATGGTTGTGATCGCAGATCAGTCGGCGTAAGAAGGACGACATCGTGCTCGAGGCAGTTAATCGACAGCTGCATTGAAAATGTCCCAAACATTTTAGATTTTTTTTGATTGATGAGAATATTAAACACGTGGAACCCAGTCGGTGATCAACCCGGACTTGTTGTGCAAAGACTTGTTGACTTGTTGTTTTTCCGTACAGACGTCTTCTGTATTGTTACTGTGAAACTGCTCTAAAGGAGCCTTCGCCTTCGCCCCTCGCCTCCGCCCCTCGTCTTCGCCACGCCCCTCGCCTTCGCCACGCCCCTCGCCTTCACCACGCCCCGCCCTC
>CAAKHC010018727.1:55734-74688 GCA_901007825.1 Macroramphosus scolopax
TTCTGCCTCTTTGTTTTTCATCTCACCTCCTCGTCGAGCCACTCAGACGTGTTTCACGCCCGTGGGGTCGACGACCACCCGAATCTTCGAGTGTAAACACATAAAGTTCAAGAGAGGAGGGCCCGGCGGTTCGATCCCTTTCTATGACATCGTGAGCTAGTTGTTGTGTAACTACTGTCACACACCGGTCGGTCTTTTCTTCTGTTACAGTCCAATTAAAGGTGGTGGAGTAGAAACAGGCCGCTGATGTTCTGTTGAAGTTCTCTGTGAAGGAGGAAGACGAGCCCGTCTGCCATAAAGTGAAATGTTATTTGTTGTGTTCAGGGTGCAATGTGCCGACACATCACGTGTTCCGACTGTTTGTGTGTATTTATGTCCTCATCAACATGACCAGCCTGCAGAGCTCGATGGGTTCTACCTGTGTAGCAGAGGTCTGTGAGGAGCATCAGCAGCTCCGACCCGATGTCAACCTGTCCGCCATCATGGCGAGCGGTGATGTTTGGAGCCAATAAGATCTCACCTCCCCACCGCTGAGTTTCCTTCGACCACTGCGTCGATCTCTGATGTGCTTCATTACATCATTGCCTGAATATTCGCTGCAGCCGCGGTCCCATTGGGCCCTGATTGGAGCGGCGTCGGAAATCCAGAGGATGCCTGGCTGACGGAAGATCACAAATGCCCAGTCGGCTGCAACATTGTACACAGCTCGCCTTGTGTGTGTGTGTGTCTCCTCTGATTGTTGACTAGTTGTTTGTTCGGGTCTAGTTAGGAGTTTAGTTGTTGTACACATTGTCATTCATTCTTAGAAATTTATGTTACTAAGCCACATTAGGAGTAGGGGTGCTGTTTTTGTGATAAGTCAGGTTTTTTTTCCGGTTGTGTTTTTTGTCAGATGCAGCGTGATGCAGTAACTCTCAGTGGAAGACTCCTCCTTTTGTTACACTAGATTGTTGATTTAAAACAGCATCCACCAGCCTTTTTTATTTCTTTGAAGTTGCCTCTTTCTCTTGTTTGTGAATTGCCTTTTAGTTAATAAATGACTTTATATTTAACCACCAACATCTGGTTTTACGTTACTCCCTCTTCACTAGCGAGCCGGGGAAACAGTGATATTGATAGATCTACAACAAAGTCTAAAATTATGCATGGTGACCCAGAACATGTGGGGTCAGGCCGGGAGGAGAGCATGAATAAGAATTTGGTTTTCCTCTGTTGTTTCTGATTTTTCTTGAGGCCCACACCGGGAAGCAAAGAAAGAAGGAGCAGAGAAAGGAAAATAAAAAGTAAGAACAAGTCAGACAAATGGAGGGTCTGTGTCACAGGCAGAATGTTCTGTTCCAAATCAGATTGCTTTTTAGCGATGCAGGGGGTGAGTGGTTCCAGGCAGCAGACAATGTGCCAAAAGCATCAATATTGACATTCTCCTTAGTGATAGCTGAGTTGGCTGGGTGAGATCAGGCATTGGACCTTTGTATTAGCCAGCATTAGTGGTCACGGCTGGGGGACACTTACTGTAACCTTGGCTAAGCGTAATGGACGGTCTGAGCGTGCCCAGGAGATGGCCCTCCCCTTCATGGGCCGTATTACCGTAAGAGAACGGAGTCCTCAAGTGGCCCAATTCAAACACAGATCATTACTTTGTCAAAACAGCTACCAGACAAGGCACAGGCCAGCGCGTCTGGCGGACAGGTTCCTCAAGTGATGTGTTTTGAACCACGGGATTGGACAGTTTGTGACAGTTTATTAGTTCTTATTCCGACGTCACTTACAATTAGATTCACTGGCATACACAAAACGGAGGGTACAAACTTTGCTTAGAGTTGTGGCAAAATGTCCTACCACAAAATAATAAAACACTCCAGCAAATTCCACGTCATTGCTTTGCTGAAACATCTCAATTGTTGTTTACCTAAAGTGGTCAATTAATCCGAGGCAAACTCATAAAAGAGGAAAGGATGTGGGTTGCCCAGGTATACTGATCCAACTGGCTGCAGGCCAGTGCTACAAGGGATACCACACTTTCTCCTCGGGGTGGCAGAGATAGATGAGTGTGAGAGGACGAGGAGAAGAATGATGAGGGAACAGAGGAGTATTGACAGTGGAGGTGAGGGGAATAGGAGGTGCAAAAAGAAGGAAAGTGATGGAACAGGAGGAGTCCTAAGAGGTCGTATAAGGTGAGGAGATTCTGTACGATGGGCGGATTTCAGGAAACATGGAGTCGGGGCCACTCCTCCTCCTCCTCCTCCTCCTCCTCCTCCTGTGAATCTGTTCTTTCTTTGGTTAGTGAACGGAAGCCTCGCGAACTTACAAACATGCACACGCACACACAGAGAAGTCTCCAGTCTCCCACACATGTGACACCTCAACAGTTGGATTTTAAATCAATACACGTTGTCCCCAATGAAACACACAGAGTTTGAAAGTCAGTGGGCTTGTCTCAGAGTCCGAACCACTCTGTAACCCCTCCTCTCCTGGGGTCGAGCTTCTGCTTCTGCCTCTCGTCCTCCATGAACTGCTCCTGCATCTCCTCCATTGAGCCCTCCGTCGGCGTGGTGTCCTTTTCTGGGAAGAGGTCGGGGAAGGTGAACGTCTGGCCTTGAGCCTGGACAAGGACAGAGAGGAAATGAGAAGAGAAACTATATTAACGATAGGAAGCAAACAGTTTACTTTCACTCCACAAATAATCTTTTTGTGCACATACAAATGCATTCCCCTTTAACCGTTTGACTTTCTTCTTTGCAGAGACATGAAGCGACATACTGAATCCTGATTCAGGATACTATTTGTCTCTTTATATTCCTCGTCGAGCTACACAAATGCTCCTCTTTCTCTCCGGCATTCAATTTCTCCAACTCTCTCCCACGTGCAATCTCCCATCTCTCTCCATTTCTCTGGTCTTGATTTATTCAGAGGGAAAGGAAGGTATCCATTATTTATTCCATACCAACCCATCTCTGGCCATGGCTAATGCACCACTGGCCCACTGTAGTCTGTGTCAGGCCACCGTGGAGTACAGTACAGTACACACACAGTGTGCCTGCACGATCACACACACACTCACACACACACACACAGAGAAAAACACAACAGGTCAGTGGGTGCAGGCATGCACACATATCCATTGCCTATCCTTCTCAGCCTCTCCCATGAACACCTGGCAACAGGAATTCACTTTCATCAGTTTTAACTGCAGCCAAGACGTTGCAGTCCTTCAAAAGCCTCCAGCTCATATAAAACCTGATAACAACTTACAATTATCAGTTTTGCAACTAATGAAAGTTGTACTTCACCTCAAATAGTTTCCTCTTCACAAATAATCATATGTCAGTGTGTTCCTCATAGACTTTAAATTATTTCACAAAGAGGACTATGACTATAAAATGACCTGCTTCCAAGGACACTCTATTGTCGTTCGAGTACTATGTACAAATATGTGAAGTATTTTTGTTGGGACCAGTGTGTAGGCATAGAGGAATGGCCTGCCTGTGATATGAATGTTACATTGTCTGCCTCCAACTCCTAAAATACCGAGACAAACATTCATATAATAACACACAGCCATGCGCACAGCATGGGTTTAATTCCCAATGGAGGATAAAACATGAGGCTCACGCCAAGTTGAAGAATGGAGTTGACCGTGTCTGCATATCCACTGCGTATGTGCTGCATTTACATGTTGCTCAAAATATATGTCACTTTGGGAAGGTTTAACCAGATTTAAAAAAAAAACAGCACACTGGTTTTAAACTTGTATTTTGGGTCGAAGCCTTCCCTACTTCTAAACAGGACGCAAGTACAGTGGCAAAGGTCCTCCTGAGAGAAGTCATTCCTCACTGAGGAATACCCAAACTTATCAGTAGTGATAATGGTCCTGGGTTTGTGAACCAGGCACTTGATGCAATTTCACAATATCTGGGCTTCACCATCAGACACCATTGTTGTTATCATCCACAGTCAGCAGGTGCAGTGGAGCGGCAGAATGGCACCATAAAAGCCAAATTGTCCAAGTGCGGTGAGGAAACAGGGTTGTCGTGGGTAAAAGCACTCCCTTTGGGGCTCTTCCACATCTGCATGCGAATTAGAAATAGGCATGGCCTTAGCCCCCCATTAACCCCCATGCACAGGCTTGGGGCATGTTACAGTAGCTTTGACAACTGGCCATTATGAAGTTAGCATGCTAGGGTATTGCACTAATCTATCAGCTTCACTCTCAGCTCTTCCTGCACAGGTGAAAGCTGCACTCCCATCACCAGCTACTGCATTCCAGCATCACCTTAAGCCAGGGGACTGGGTGCTTATTAAGGATCACAGGAGAAAGCACTGGAAACAAAGATTCTACACGGGCCCGTTCCAAATCCTCCTGACCACCAAGTAGCTGAAAGTAGCTGGGAAAGCAACGTGGGTCCACGCCAGCCACTGTTCACAAATCCCATCTGGAGGGCGAGGGGGAACCTGTCACAGGAACCGACTCAGAGGTAAGGGTGGAATAGCGCCTTCCTACACCCGTAGCGCGCCAAGCTCCAACAAAGTGACAGCTGTGCTGAAGACCGAGCTGTGCAATGATGAGACGAAGTAATCTGTGTACAAGTGTGGGGGTGGTTTAATCATCACTGACCATGTTAGTAATAATAACTCTGGTAGTCCATGAGCAGCAAACACATGACACTCTAGACATTATAGATCCTAGCCTCCATCGTCCCAGGAGAGCGTGGCAGGAAGGTAAGGCAGTCTTCCACTGCCCTGCAGAACAAGGCAATAAGGATGAATGTTCAATTTACACAGTACACAAGGGTATGATGGTCAATGTTGGGTACTACCATTTTTTGGTCATTGGATAACACTGGATGCCCGAGATGTCTTGTCCCAAAGCGATGCTAACGACACATGTTTAGTGAACCTGCGTGCCGAGTATGATGCAAGTTAGGAGTACCCGTTTTGGTGCAGGACACCTAGAGACTGTAACACAAAACCTGCCTACCGACTCAGCTGGAGTGGCAGCCTGCGCACAAGGCAAGCCGGGGACACTCCCAACCAGTATACCACCATATGAAAGTAACAACGTCGCACTCACTATCATTACAGAGTTTGCTGGTGATCGAAACAGTTCGGTAAGAGCCACCCTTGTGTTAGCACTGGGGGGGGGATATACACAGCTGTAAAGTTGTCTAAAATTTGTGTCAAGAAGGTAGTTACAAACATGGTATCAGTTCAGAATATCAACACACCTGACTTGTATCCTGCTCCCCATTGGGTTCCTCCTTAATTAGATAGTCATTACAGTGATGACCCTTTTAAAGATGAACTGTGACCCCATTGTATGACTCGGTGTTAATGATGTGATGTTCTGAATCCTCGTGAATTTGCACCACTGATGAGTGTACTAAGTTATTTTGCTTTTGTTTTTTATTTGTCGAAAATGACAAAAAAAAGAGGGGGATATGTGGGGGAAAGTTGAATTTAATGATGTAAAGCAATACCACAAGCATGAACTGTGATGACCCAGGAAATCGCCAGGAAGGGAGTAGCAGCCACTATATCACACGGGGTGTGAAATTGCCCCCATAGGGTGAACCTGTGGCAACATCTGCCAGATAGCCCTGGGTCAAGGCCTGTCGTAAATGATCCTGTATAAAAGATCTGGCTCTACAGTAGGAGACTGGTCAGAGTTCCTCACTGTTCCATGTGAGAAGAGCTGTGACCCTGTTCGGCCGATCAGTTCTGATGTGACTCTGTTTGTGTGTTAAAGCCTGCTGTAGTTGGAAGGAATTAATCCTGTAATAAAGCATCGCAACTTGTTAAACGCTGTAGACTTCTGTTTTCCTCACTCAGAGAATTTACAGCATTTCCAGAAATCAGAAAAAAAAAAGACACCCGGTTCTTGTGATCCTGTCTTGCAGTAGATGCTGTATTGCTGCTTGCAGGATGTTTTCTAGCGAGTGCAGCAATACAGAAAGAAAGCAATACACAGCAGTTGAAACACAGTAAGGAGAAGGCTTAGTCAGGCCCGGGCAGTGAACTGCAAAGCACATTGAAACAAATGGCCTCCTAAAACCCTCAGGGTCTCTGCTCTCGTACACACTGCCATCGAGGAATACAAAATCCAGAGCACAAACAGTGAACCAGAGTAAGGGAACTTTACTGGAATGAGGCTGCAAGGAGAGAGATGGAGGTAGAGGATGTGAGGAAGTGACTGGAGGAAGAGGAAAGTAAGGGTCACAGAGGAAGGGGTCAAACACGACGCTATAGACAGCAGATCTGGCATTTGGATTACCCATGAAGCACCGAGCCAAACAAGACTTCACCCGACTCAAACTGAATGTTGTTGCATGACAATTCCCAGCGCTGGCCACCTTGTGTATACACACAGCGGAGATTAATAGTAGCCTCAGACAGTTCGATTCACAAAAACAACAAAGCCATGAGACCGAAATCAACAAAGCGCTGGGACTCGTTAAACAAGTCTTATTGTTGGCAGCAGGCTGCGCCCTGATTGTGTGCGTATGTACGTGCGTGTTTGTGTGCGTGCGTCAGTCAAACGTCTGCTGGACACATTTCCTTAGCGAGAAAAAGAGAGAAAGTGTTGGCAGACGGCCTTGATATTTTTGTTTGAAACATATACATCACACCACAGCAGACACAAAGCCTGTGTCCCCGCCGTCTCCGTGTGTTCCAGGCCAGAACGATCTTTCCTGCGTGTCTGTCTGCCTCTCTCTACTTGTATATTTGTGTGTGAAAGAGCGGGAGTGTGTGCATGAGTGCATAATGAGTGATTTATGGAGAAGACTGACCGAAAAGGCCAAAAGTGGAGAACGACAGACAGGCATTATGCGCCTCCAAGAGGTTTTTTTCTTCTGATACTTACTATGCTTCATAGACGACAAATTGAAGGAATGGATATTTTCCCCCCACTCAGCCATCCTCTTCCCCATGTTCTCAATTGAATCAATCTACCATCCAGGAATACTGGGACAAGGCCCCACGCTGCTAGCCATGTAAATATACCCCTCTTACGCACATGAACGACTCATTACACCCACAGTTTCCCTCTCAATAGGAAAAACTGGGGGGGAGAAGGTAAAAAAAAGGAAACATTGTCATTGATTCACTACAAATTGTTCTCACTTTCTCCATCTCTGTGTTTTGGATTATTTGTTAAGCTGTGATTAAAAGCGTTGTCCTGCTCCAGGAAGGGATGTCAGACGAGGACAGTTTCCCACCGACTAACAAACGTGCGTCAACCCCGGTGTGACCAATTACAACGGACAGTTACCACCTCAGCGAGGTTGTCAGATCAATAGTGTGTAGCATCAGATACAAGTGAACAAGGCACCTTGTCAATCTGTAGGAGACACAGCGGGTTGTCAATAAGATGCTCAGGACAACTGTTTTGGTGAGACTGGCTGGAGGAGAACTAAGTTTGTCTGATTTTATCTCTGAAAAACACACGTCACTGCAAAACAGTCTGATTTAGTGTGTTTACTGTGGAGTCCAGGTCGTATCTGAAAGCCTTCATGGAACACAAGCGCTTCAGTGAAAAGCCCCAAAATCAAACTGTGGGTTTGTCTATGCTCATAAGCGTATGACACAGTTAGCATCAAAACCAAAGTAATCGTGCGGCCTCAGAGGAAAAGAGGGAAAGAGGAGTGAACAGGGAGAAGATGAGGGAGGAAGTGGAAAGAGACGCACAAAGGACAAACTGTGTTCTCACTGATTGACATTTGCTTCTGATCTGAAATAAAAAGAGCAACTCAAAAACATCCCAAGGAAGAATAGTCTTGTGTGTGTTTGTGTATAATAAATTCCCCCTAAGAAAGGAAAAAGAAAAAAAAAGAAGAAAGTTGAAAGAATGGATGAATGTGTGTCGGGCAACCTTGGAATGCTGTGAAATCAATACTGGGGAAACGGAGGAGGGTGATTCTTCTATTATTCATAAGGTTGGATTTAAGTATGAAATATGAAAGCCGTAGTTGTTCTGACTTGATGTGTTAAAATGTCTTTGATGAAAACAGGAAGGTGCCGGTGCGTGTTTCCTTTCCGACACGGAGCTGAATAGAACATTATGGCCGTCACCAGCTGAGGACACAAAAGGCTGATTCAACCTGCTGCTGCGAGACTCAAAACATACGTTGCTGTTTCGTGCACCATCGTTTGAATGCCTTTGTGCAGAAAACAGAAGTAGAGCTGTACAAATCTGAAAATAATACAATATAATAATAGGACAATATCCTCCATATGTAATCCACAGAATTGCCTCGGTGATATTACATTTGATGCCCTCTTTGGGAGCAACATTTTATTACTTTGAAAACTATTCAACAGCTGTAACATTACTTGAGATCAAATGGCAACTTCCATTCATATAATCTAGTCAATGTACAACTGAATCAATGAAAAGAAATATTCTGACCACGCTTTTATAACCTGAGGTCATCGGCCTCTTCCTTTAGTGCGTCTCTGAATCTAGGATGCAGGGGGGAAGTACATTGACCTCTCGGATGACCACATGTGACCACATTAAAGAACAGAGGAGCTACGAATGTGCTCACAGAGCCTTCAAGGCTTCAAATGGTCTGAAAATGAGACGTCATATCAATTTTGGGAAGAGGGACACTGCAGACGATCCAGCTGTCCGCAAAGAATTCAAAATAATGAACTAGAAACGCACACCGAGCGGGAGAGGTGTTGACGCGGTGAGAAATCTCATGAGGCTGCGGGTCATGTGGCTACGGTGGCAGTGTGGTCGGGTAAAGGCAAAGAGACATCTTGAGTACCGATGGGGAGTGTGTGTGTGTCTATGTGTGTGTGTGTGCGAGAGAGACAAAGAGGTTCAATCCGTTTTGACCGCACGGTAGGAGAGCTTGGCAGGCTACAGAGGGAGAGACCACAGTAGTGAGGTTATAAGGATTAGAGCTGAGGGCGACACACCCTTTATACTCTCATGTGCAGCTACCCAAGCTCAAAAAAATACAAAAAAAAAAAATCATAGCTAAGAGCTTTATTCTAAAGGCAAATGCGCAAAGTTCAACAAAGTTCAGGCCGGTGGCTCAGTGGATAACTCATCTGCCATCGAAGCACTATTTTAGGGATGCAAGAGGTTCAGAGCTCAATCCCAGCGTGGCTACGAGTCCCGTTTGGATACGACTACTTACAACTTTAACAAGACTGTGTGGCACACACAAGTGTATGGTGTTTTTTTATATATATACACACAATACTACTGACATACTACCACATTTTAATTTGGGTAGTAAGATGCTCTCCAAAAACATTTTGAGGAGGAAAAGGGAGTCCTGACTGCAGCAATATCTGTTGACTTGGTAGACAGGTGCCGGTTCTTCCTACATCCCGACTACTGAGAGCCTTTTTATTCTGTGTCATTATTTTGGCTCATCTTTTCAATGAGCCAAAATACTGGGACAAAGGTTTTAACCATGTCGCCAACGTTTCAATGATGTAACACAACTGTCATATTGTTCTGCAGCGGTGCTGCGTTGCATAACAGACCAAGGGTTAAACAGATTTTGGTTTGCAATAACAAAGCCACGGTATTGACTTCCACTAGGCAGCACAAGACCTCGGTTCAAACATAAGCTTTAAGGCCAAAGTCTAAAAACGCCCTAAAAAGCTACAGCGATCAACTGAATCAGTGCAAACATGCTTAGTGTGACTGCACTCACGCTGCTGAGCCGAGGTTCCATCTACAGTTTAGGGCCGACTGTCACCATAAGAGAGGCCACGCTCATCGCTGTATTCAGATCATAGTCTATGTGTATAATATTGCATTAGAAGAAATAGTAACGAAGAAGAGAAGCTGCAGAAAAGAAGATGTATGATCGCCAGACAGGAGAAGAGATGAATCCTGAAGATTGTAAACAGGTCCGGCCACCAGGTTCCTGGATGGGACACACGTTCACTCTCACTTTATCTCATTGACACACACACAAATACAGTACTCTGGACTGTTGTGCCTCTGTCCGGAGCTCTTGGTGCAAACCATTCCAGGAAAAAGATTGGGAGATGATTGAGTACAGAACAGGGAGGGTGAAAGTAGTGAGACAATGTACAACTATGTAGTTTGGCTCTCGAACCAGCAGGTTGTTGTCCTGAAGTTAGTAAAACAGCTTAATCTATGTTAATAATTGTGTCCTTTCTCCTCCACACACGCTTCGGTGTCACTGTTATTTCATCAGAACCATTATTATTTAGTAGGTTAGTTTATTGACAGGTCAGGAGGGAATGCAACAGGTCAGGCTGAGTTTACAATGATGTTCCGCCTCTGCTGGCGGTCTGTTGCGCTCATGTCTTGTAAATGTTGAATCCACTCGAATAAATCATCACAGTTTGGATATTTTATGATTTCCTGAGTGAAAACAAAAGTTTCAATTTCAAATAAAAATTGATGGCCCGGGAGATGGAACCGGATGCTGTCCTCTCAGGAAAGACAGTAAACTCTGAATTATTCAGGGGGGGAAAGAATAAAAATAAACCAATTCATATTGCATTTAAACCTTGTTCAACCAGGAACTCTTCGGCGTTGCAGGGACATGATAGCCTGAAGGGCCGTCAGCAAAATAACTTATGAGCATGAGTGAAGGAGCCGGTGAACGTCAAATGGGTGGCAGAGAGTGGAGACCCCGAATCAATAGCATGCTGAGGGTTGGCTCAGGGTCATGACCCCGGCCCTCCTTCCAATTACAATGACATCTTCTTCATAGCACAGCAGCACTAACACAAGTCGAGAGGAAAAAAGAAGCTTGATAAAATGCAAACATTCAAGCCGTGTCTGTGTAACATGTTTCCATCTAGTTTTGGAGGGACGATCAACCTCTGTGAAGAACAAAGCATCCTAAAGCACGTTTGTTTCTGGTGATGAACATTCACCATCGCACATTATCGAATCGCACTTACACATAAGATGATCCTGATCAGAAGCAATCCGTCTGCAGGAGGTTTATTGATCAGTATTTGGTGATGACAGTGGGGGAGTAAGGCGACCCTGGAGGGGATCGGAAGTACATTAATCATTCTTTTTTTCAGACGAATAGGACAAAATAATGCCACTATGAACATTATTGTACTGTGCGAACCCAACTGGAGATAAACAGACATCATATCAAATTGGGAAGTACAGAGAGACCCCAGCTTGTACATACTAGGTAGGACAAAGAGCAGGCAGGAGTCAGACAGGTGGACGGACGTCGGCTCCGGTGTCAAGTGAAAATGTAAGATGTATCAAAGCGGCCCTCAGACGTAGAGAACACGGTGTCCAGTATACACATATACTTTCTTTCTGCCCAGAGACAAACTGAGTGTTTGCGTGCGTGTGTGCGTGTGTGTGACTCTGTTTGTGTGTGATGGTTTTCATGTCTGGGCATGTCTGCTCCAAGCCTGCTACTGGAGACATTGGACCCTGGTAACAGAGCCCTCAGGAAAAGATCATCACTATCTAAATACACACCCAGCCACCCACAAAGACATTTACATCCTTCTGGGCTTGAACTGCACACTCAGAAGGAGGATAACAACAATAGCAATAAGATTATCAGCAGCAGTCAGGAATAACATCACCCAATATTTGCATATCAGATATTATGAACAACAAACGGTGAATCAGATTCCCCTCGGTTCTTGGAACGCCCACTCAGTCTTTGTACCTCACACCTAAACCTCGTCTATCTCAACCATCCACCCCCAATACACACACAAACACACACACGTAAACAGCTGTTCACTATCATTATCCTCTCCATCTATGTCATTCACCCCCCCAACCCCCACAATGTACCCCATTTCTCCCTCGCCAACGCATGTAAACAACTCTTCTCCTCCCCCCCAGCCCCAACTATCTAGGCTACCCGACACACACACACACGCACACACACACACACACACTTTTGCACAAAAACACACAGTCACCCCTACATGCACATGCAATATAAACATCCAGGCAATGCCCCTGCCCCCTCCCCGGCTCGGAGGAATGCAGGGCCAGCTGGTGGAGAAAATAAAAAACGAAGAAGCATACCAAAACAGGAAATGCATCAGCAGGGGCCTATCAGAGGGCTTTATCAGGCCAGTGGCAGCCCCACTGAGAACCTGGGTGGCGCCAGATGCTGATTGGCTGATCAAAGTGGCAGCTGTGTCATTACAGGTCAGGAGGTCAGGGGTAATCAAGAAAGGTTACGAGCATGCGTGTCCGTGCATGTGTGTGTGTGTGCGTGTGTGCCTGCATGTGTGTTGCCATTGCTGTCTAAATATGAGGAACTGTGAGGAAACGTGGGAGGAAATGGGGGAGACGGGAGAAGACGCTGCAGAGGGAGATAAAGCGAGGATCAATTGAAGACAACAAAAGGAGACGGAGGAAGGGATGTAGAGGCAGAGAAAGATGGAGTGACTCCTGAAGCATGACAACCGAGCTATTGTTCATTTGTACTTCTACATTAAGTTGCATTGCTGAGCCATTCTGCCTGTTTTGTCGCGATGACCTTTCTTTTGTTCTCCATGATGGCTGACATCACAGTCATGTCCTTAAAGCCTTGTCGAAGAGAACTTTTGGAAACGTCAAAGAGTCAAATAGGTGACAAAGAAACAACAGAGCGCCTCGACTGAAGCCATTCAAAAAAAAAAAAGGTTTGCGTGTGAGATTCCAAACCGGATGGTTAAGACCCTGCTCTGTTCTCTATAATTCATGCTCTCTCTCCACTGAGCTCTTATGAAACCTACACATACACTCACACAAACACACACACACACACACACGGCCAGACACACACCCGGGTTTACTTAGGAGTGAATTTTCCAAATCAGGAGACACATAGGAAAATGGGGGGGGCTTTCAGCAAAGCTTGATTGCCAGGAAAGGCTTCTCCTTTTATTAGGCTCACCACCAGGGTACATGCACGTGTACCCGCTCACACACACATATTTACTGTATGTATACACACTAATTGGTGAATCAGCCGATTCCAAACATTTATACACCAATAATGTTGCTTTATTGATGTGAAAGAAGGGCGTCAAAATTCAAAATGAAACATGAATTCCACTTAGATATTATGTATTTGTAATCATAGTGTTGCCATGGCAGCTAACTGGGCCTGATGATGCAATGAACAAGGCTCCTGTTTCAAATGTCAGAGTAAAGTTGTGTGGAAGAATGAGTGCTCGTCATGGTGTATTTTGAGGGGATAGTACAGATGATTGTATCAAATTGTGGTTTCCCCTGCAAAGATGCAAACCTGGCTACCGTTGCTCGCTGTGTATCTCGCTGTTCGACTGTCATTAGGGTCTTTCTGTCCACGAATGCTAGACACAACAGGGTGTCACCCTTTTGTCAAGTACAGGACTTGTCAGAACTGGAGTTGGATGATAAATGTTTCTTCACATGTTTACCACCAACAATGTGGTTCCACTGAATTCAGAGTGATTTTGATCTTCCTGCGAAAGAGCCAAGATACAAGATTTAACACTGTTTGTTTCTGCAGCGGCGAATGACAAGCATCATGTGACCTGTCAGTGTTGTGCCCTCTATAAAAGAAAAAAAAAAATGACACAGCCGCAGAGAGGAAGAGCGCAATAGAGGAAAGTGGCAGAAGTTAAAAATGTTAATTGGTGTAATAAGCAAGGGTGAGGCAGCACAGGGAAGGGAAGGAAGCAGAGCGGCAGACATCGAACAGACAGACAAGTCAATTGTGAGGGAAAAGCCAATGTTTGCGTGACAAGCTGAAAAGGAGGAAGAGGGAGGGAAGGAGAGCGGGAGCCATCATGATCCAAATAGTTGAAAATAATAAAATTCCACACAGATAAGCAACATTTCCCACTCGGCCCGGCAGCCTGATTCAGCACATCCAGCTCTAGAGAGCAACTTCGCTCAGACCAGAGATCAAGATTGGGAGGAAGTGTGTGTGGGGGGGAATCACTGGGGTTTGCAGCCTCCCCCCCATCCTGCAGCCCTCCCCACTACTATCCCAGCCAGGGCCACATACACACATCCACAGCTACACATATACACACGGACATGACCTTAAAGGATCTATTGTTAAGCAACAAGGAGTCAATAACAAATATGAGATGGAGAGAGGTAAGTGAGCGAAGCTGTATAGCAAAACGTTGCCATCTAGTGTCGGTCAAACAGAGAGGTGAGCCAGACGCGGCCGGTTTCCCCTCTAATCTACCAATACAGCTGTTTTTCTTTCTTCCTCTTCTCAGCTGTGTCACAGCCTAACCATGTCTGCCACTCAGTCTCTCCCTCTGTTTGTCTCTCTCGCTCTCTTGCCCTTGACTGATGACTTTCCCGTGGATCGAGCGGGGGCGGAGAAAGCAACAGAGAAAGAAACACGGGAAATGAGCAATTTGAATGAAGCTACCACTTATTCTACAACTGTTGGTCCAACCCCATATCTTGTTTTGTTCTGTGGTTGTTTAGGCACAGATGACCCTGACTGTGCATCTGCAGCATTGCCGTCAATGAGCGAGGCCATAAAGAGTTCCTTTCACCTTATTTACTGGGTTCTAAAAACTATAAAAATAGAATAATGAGTTGTGCATTCAGTACTGCAAATGTCCCAATAAGATTACAAATTTCACTAAACTGGTGAGACCATATGATATTTTGCAGTATTGATTTATAAAAAATATTAATTTCTAAAAGTTTGGAATAAATATGAAGTCTTAAAATAGTTTTAGACAAAAATAATTATATTTATGTTATGGAGCGTTAATAATATCAAATACTATTAAGACCTGTGTACAAAAGGTTCCACTGTCATCGATCGTGACAATAACAAAACCAGACACATCATCGGTTTGTGCGTAAACAGAAAGTGATGATGCCAACGACAGCTACTACTCTCCAGCGTGACAACACCTTGGACCATCTGTGCGCCTGCTCTCCCTTCTGTTACAAACTTTCTGCTTGTCGTCGTCCTTCACTACGACTCCTGCAGACTCTTCTCCGACTGCATGAGATTCCCTCGGTCGAGTGCAGTTTGTGTGGGATCCGTGCAGCCGCACCCCACAAGAGGGCAGATTCACAGGGGATGATTTCAGACTCCGAGTGAGCACACATGGCTTGTTGATGCATTAGCTCTGCATTGCTTTTGTTAAGTGTGTTTAACTGTCAAGCAACAGCTAACAGGTGTCCATGTTTCTGCTAAATGGGTGCAAGAATCCCACACACGTGCTTGGATGTACCATGCCCTGTCCAACACATGAAGAACATAAACGGCTGTCAATCCTCTCCTGACCTTCTTTGAAAACAACTTAAAAAGGTAAATGTCTGAGATTCCTTCGTTTACGCAGACACCGTGGCTGTCTTTCACGAGCGCAGCTAACTTACGGTTAACAAACCAGGATATCAGCTGACAGCGTTTACCTGTTCAAGAGGAGGTAAAGAAAATGTTATCAAAACATCTCCCCTTAAGTGCAATGTACATGCAATAATACAACTGCAAATGGGATTAGAAGTAGACCAGCTTTAGACAATCTGACTGAATATTTTTACTTGCAGAAAAGTGCATTTACAGCAATTTGACAGGAATCGGGATCGTTCGGATACGCTGGGAGCGATCAGACATCCCATTCATCTAATCACAGCGTCACCCTTCAGGGGGTTTCAACATGCTAGCTCGCACTCCAAAAGAGAAAATAACTCACCACAAGCCCTTTTATTTACATGCCAGGCGGAAAGTACTTTATCGTAATTGCTAGACTGGCGATAATGTTACCGAAAACCGACTGATATTTTTCAAAAATTACCATAATTTCAAAAGCTCTCTCTTCTATGAAATTCACCATATTGGGTTTCCAAATGTTTTAAATGGAAGTGAGGTTTAACTGGAAATGGTGGCATTATGCACTTCAGTGGTGTGTTGGGCCAGAGGAATTAAATTCGGGTAAACCGCCGGGTCTGACATGCATTATGAACATGGTCATAAACAAAAATCCTTCTTTCTCTCGCAGTCATCTCTCTTCAATGATTTTTTTTCCTGATGAGGCTTTCTCAGGTTATAACATATATTATACTCTTAGGACCTGCAAAAATAACCTTTAACGAGATTAAACAAAAAGGTATATTAGACCAGAGAAACCTTATTACAACTGTGTATGAAGGAGTGACGATCAGCCTGCGAACCTCTGAAACAAGTGCTACCCCAGCTCATCTGTTAGCAGTGCATGAAAGCAGCCAGCAGTCCCATTGAAGTGCAGCAAGACCTCAGAGAGTCTGATAAGACTCACGATGTTTCACTTTTTACTCCTGTTTTTGTCACCCGACCATCTAACACACAGACTCACACACTTCCCCCTCCCCCTGATAACGTTGCCCCGTCGCTGGACCTCCCTGCTCTGGCATGACTCCATCATGCCCTTAGTCAACTCCCCTGCTCACCCCTCGCAGCCCCTCACACACACACACACACTTTCCCACACACAGTGCACATTTCACACATGCAGACTCTTCCCCCGATACTGGGGTCCCCCCCTAACCCCCGAGGAAAATGGCCGTCACGGAACCCCGCTAACAGGAGGCCTCCCCTCAACCACAAACCAACAGTAAGGAATGAGAGGGAGAGAGAGAGAGAGCAAACGTAGTATAGCTGCAATAGTAGCTGATGGAGGGAGCGGGGGGAGAGTCGGGGGGGAGGAGGGAAGGATGAGGGTAGAATGGGGGACCGCGGTGTGAGCATCGACCCACAGAACACTCTCCCACATGTGGAGTCAATTAGGAACAATCTTGTTTTGTACCCACCGCTGCAAAAGAAAGGAGGGTTTTCTGGGTCTGTGCGTGTGTGTGTGTGTGTGTGTGTGTGCGTACACAAGAGAGAGAGAGAGTGAGGTAGGAAAGGGAGTGAGAGAGCATGTTTTTTTCCAAAAAACTGCCAGAGAAATAGGCCGGATATTCAGTTTTGTATCCAGACATTTTAAGGACAAAAGAGCCGGCATTTCAGGATTCTAGCCTGCTGTTTGCCATCATAATGAGCTCGACTTCAGAAAACTGACATGATTGCAACTACAAAGCGGATGACAGTCAAGTCCTCCGGGGCTCCGCATGCGTAAATGATGCACACATGTCAGAGATGTGTGTGTGTGTGCAGTTCTGCATCCTCACACGTATCATCGCTGGGTGCATCCGACGAGACAGAAGCGTCACTTCTGTCTCCGCTGGGAATTCCCAACACACACAAAATCACAGGCCACTTCCTTGGTGTCAGACGAGAAGAAGTCTCCCGCTTAAAAGATTAATGGCTGCTTCAATTATGTATCCTCTTTCAAATTGTCGTGTTTAGACAATTTTCATTATTCATCCGTTTCAAGATTGATGGCTCCCAGTCAGGTGGGCGGCGTGGCGTAAACAAGCGTCTACACCACTGTTGATTTATCCGGGCAAGATCAAAACGGCAGGCACAAAACAAAAGGCCCTTTGCTTCTCACATCTGCATCAAAGGCGTATTAAAACAGCGACTTTTTTTGACATTTTGAGGGGAAGTTTGTTTGATTTCAAAGACTAACAGACTTCAAACACTGGCAAGACATGCAGGGAACGAGCCTTCCTGACCCGAAGCTCACCTCAAACACAGGTGTGAAGGCAACGGCAGTGATGCAACGAGGGAGTCTAGGCGGACACACCATCATTGGGGAGTGCCCTTTCAAACACACACACACACGCACAGCACAGACATGTGATTTCACAGTCATAGAAAGCAGAGTTACACCGGATGATCACAGCCATTCTGCAGGGATCTGGCATGACACCAACGATGACATGTTAGAATCCAGCTCTCTGCTTTACCAAGTGGTCACTCGGTGTGTGTGAACCATAATAGAGATGCTGGATAGGGTAGTGTGTCTATATATGTGTGTGTGTGTGTGATGCTTCCTCAGGAGATTGTTGAAAGTGTGTGTTCATACCTGTATGTGTGTGTGTGTAAAAGACAGTAGGAGTATAACAGCTCACCTTTACCTCAGAACACAATGGAGCTATGATACAGATAGCTACAGGCTCCTCGATGCCCTACACTCCGAGGTGTTCTGCTTCGTAATGCAGCCCCCCAATGAGCAAAAAAAACAAACAGTGGGCCGGGTGTTGGTGACAGAGAGAAACCGTCATCGTGGAGAGGTCTCCACCTCCCACTGTGTACTGGACAGACGTCAGCGAGCTAACGCTATTCAAACAATACAACAGAAAAGGGTAGGAGGATGAGTGTGTGTGTGTGTGTGTGTGTGTGTGTGTGTGTGTGTGTGTGTGTGTGTGTGTGTGTGAGTGTGTGTGTGTGTGTGTGTGTGTGTGTGTGTGTGTGTGTGTGTGTGTGTGTGTGTGTGTGTGTGTGTGTGTGTGTTCTCACCAGCTGAACGTAGGCTACTTTATAGTCCGGCTGCTTCACCTTCTGGTTCAGATGATTCCTCTTCTTGTTGGAACCTGAGAAGTGAAGAAGAGCAACCTGATAGTGAGACAGCAGACGGTGGGACAGAGTGATGACGACTACACAAGTGTCAACACTGTGAAGAAGATGGAAGTTTGTCAACTGTTTTTCATGATTTGTCTTTCAATTAAAAATAGTGATCCAATCCAATGACGTGTATATTAAGACGGCCGTTTGTCCAACCAATGAATACAAGTGTTGTGCCATGTTGTATTGTTTACAATAATGACAGTATAATTAAAAGTGATAAAAAGAAATCCTATTGTGATAATCGGAATATTTCCACTTTTACGCCACGTCAGATAATGAGGTTCGTCACGTGTGCGACCTATGCACAACAACAACAACAACAACAACAAATATGGCGACCGCTTATTCAGAATCAGATGAATGCAGATGAAAAATAGTTACTCGTATAAATCAAATTAGTATCAAAAAAGAAATACAAGCAGGAGCAAAGTGCTATAGCGGCTTAAATACAGATAGTTCATTCAGATCTGAATGATATAACTTGCAGTTATTTTTGGTAATTTCC